>CM066031.1:1108367854-1108582981 GCA_033557465.1 Ichthyophis bannanicus
GCATTGGAGCAGGTTCCGTGCATCCTGCCACCAGTTCAGGGACTCCACCAGGCAGGGTGTGACCGAGATGGGGTCTCGAAGACGGCCTGTCACCTGGGTCCACTGTGCATGGAGACACCACTGTGCTGCCTGCATGTTGAGGCGGGTGTGGGGTACAACATGGACCGTGGAAGTCATGTGGCCTAGAAGGCGAAGCATCGACTGAGCTGAGACCACACTGCGGCGTTGCACATCGGATGCCAGGGACACGAGGCAGTCTGTCCTGTCCTGGGGAGGAAGGTCATGGCCCGCAGTGTCCAAGCAGGCCCCAATGTACTCCAGGGACTGCACTGGAGAGCGGTGGGATTTTGGGTAGTTGACCACAAATCCCAGGTGCTCCAGAAGGTGAATGGTGCGGCATGTGGCCCGACAAACCTCAGAGGCCGTGCCCCCTGTCACGAACCAGTTGTATATATAAGGATAGATAAAAGTGCCCTGGAACCGACGCGAGGCCGAAGAGGAGCATCCTGTACTGGTAGTGGCTTTCTGTGCTTGGGATGAACAAGGATATGAATATAAGCATCCTTTAGGTCTGAGGAGCATAGCCAATCACCCTGCTGGAGATAGGGCAGCAGTGTTTCAAGGGAGAGCTTCTTGAACTTCTCTGCAGGTCGAGGATGGGTTGAAGACCCTCCGTTCTCTTCGGGTCGAGGAAGTATCGGGAGTAAAACCCCCATCCTCTGAGGTGCAGTGGGACTGGTTCCACCACCTGTCCTCGAAGAGGCTTGCTAGCTCCTGAGTCAGGAGGGCCTGGTGCAGAAGAAGCCGCTGCGGCTCCCTGGGAAAGTACTGATGGGGGAGCTGGTCCAGATTGAGGAGATGACCCTCCCATATGACCTGGAGAACCCAGGCATCTGTGGTGATGGATTCCAACCTGAGGGCAAAGTGGACCAGATGCCCCCAACTGGCAGCTGATTTGCCAGCGAAAGAGAGGCTATGCTGGTGGCGTCAAAACCCCAAGGCCAGCTGAGCCAGTGCCGGTGGTTTGGTCTCAGAACCCTTTGGCTTGCGAGGGCCATGGGATGCACTTTTCCCCTGGCCGCACTGGGAGGGGGTAGACACCGGTGGGTAGGGTGGGTAACTACTATATGGGAGCCCCTTCCAGTGAAAGAAAGGCTTCTTGCCCTGCTGTTTCTTCTTGGGTAGGGAGGAGGTCTTCCGGGAAAGGCGAGTATGGGTCACGTACTCAGTCTCAATCTCTGCTGCCTTGTCCTCTGTAAGCTTGCCAAACAGTTGGTACCTAAGGCAAGGGACATCCTGGACCCACTGTTTCAGGTCTGAGGATTGGAGCCAGGCCTGTCAGCGGGCTCTGATGCCAGCAGCCACCACCCCGGCATAGGACCCGAAGCCATTGCACACTTCCCATGAGAAGTACTTCGAACACTCTCAGACCGAGGGCCTGGAAACAGTGGAGGTGGTCTCTGTCGAGGCCCACTGGAAAGCCTCCAAGCTCCTTAGCGAGGTCATGGAGGAACATCCCAATGTATAGTTGGTAAGCCTGAATGCGGCATGCCAGAATGGAGTCCTTGGTAAGCCTTGCGACCAAGGGCATCAAGGGACACTCTGCCCGGTGGGACATAAGAATGAGTTTTTGGGCTCTTCTGCTTGGCCAATTCGACCACTATCAAGGTGTGGAGAAGCCAGGCTTTTCGAAACCTCGGTCCCCGCTGGACTCTATACATAGCGTCCAGGCACTTGCTAACAATAGGGATAGAAGCTGTTGTCTCCCACATGCGGAGGAAAAGCCGGTTGAAGATGAAGGGAACGGGACCATGAGGGTCTCCTTTGGGGGAGCTCATATTTAAGGATATCGAGCTCCTTTGCGAGGGGCTCTTCCTCCGACTTGGTGGCGAGCGCCAAGGCCCACACCATATCCCGGAAAAACTACAAAAAGGAAGTGTCCTCGGGAGGGGACTGCCGCCTCTGGGTCAGCGGAGAGGGATCCAGGTTTCTGGGGAGGTGTCCACTGTCGGACTCACAGTCTGAGTAGCCTGTGGACTCTGGGTCAGGCAGACCAAGAAGGGTCGGTGACCCGCACTGGGCCCTCAAGGCTGAGGCCTGCCTGGAGCCAGAGGTGCTCGCCCACGAACATCTCGTGCTTGAGGACTGGGATGGAGATCAATGAACCTCGTGAGGCCTCTGACTCTCGGGGGTCACTGTAGCAGCCCAGGGAGTCCTCGAAGTCTAGGTCCCTGCGGTCTTGAGGTGTGTGCCCTTGGGGCCTGGCACCAGCTGAGCAGCGAGGAACGCAAAAACTCTGTGTTCAAAGGACAGCATTCGGGCATCCCACTCAGGAGTGGGGCCCTGTGACACTGATGCCGGGGTGACCAGGTAGGGTGTCGAGGAGGAGAGGGGGTCCTCGCCAGAACGACCCTCGGGAGACTGGATGCCTTTGCCGGAGGCCACCATATCGGTTCAAGGTACTTTTCTGGGCTGCTCCCTCTCCGAATAGGATCTGCCGAGGGGGGCTGAGAGACTGGGTGCGTGACCGCTCATGCTTGTCTGGCGCTCCTGATAGTGTCTTCACGGTCTCCTTCTTCTGCTCAGGCGACCCCTGGTCGGAGTGCCGCTGGGCCCGAAGAGGAGCCTTAGGGAACTCCTGGGGTTGCGGAGCCATGGAGCAGGAGGCTACCGGGGATGCCTTACTGAAGAGATCATCCAGCTTCTGCTTACAACTGGATGGCCTTGGAGGACATCTTCTTGCAGAGGGAGCATTGCTTCGGGTCATGGCCGGCTCCCAGGCACCTGAAACAATAGTCACTTCTGTCCGTGAGTGACATGTTCTTAGAACATCTCTCACATTTTTTGAAACCGGAGGCCATCAGCGCAAAAAGGATCCCAGCAAAGTCAAAGATCCTTGACACAGCCAGCTGTTTAAAAGAGCTAAAGCGCAGGGAGAAAACGAAGGGCAAAAAGGGAATCCCGAGACCGAAAGCCTAAGCAATGAAGCTCGGGATGGTGGGAAGAGGACTGGTGAAGGCCAGAAAGGCAAAAACAGTATTTGAAAAACTTTTTCCAGGGACGAGATGCACATCCAAAGGGCGCTGCGGAAAAAGGCGCTGCGGAATAAGATGGCACCTTTGGGCGGGAAGGGGATCACGCATGCGTGGTGGCATTCCCAAAGGCTTTTTTTGAAAGCTGGAGAAATGCTCCATGCGGGCTCCGTCAGTGCCGACATCACTCATATGCGAGGACTGACTTCCCCTGGGGTAGATCAAATTGGCAGAGGGATTGAGCTCTATGTTAGAGAGGGCATTGAGTCACATAGGATTAAAGTTTTGCAGGAAACAAAATACACTGTAGAATCTCTATGGATAGAAGTTTCATGTAAAAAGGGGGAAGACGATGGCAGTGAGGTGCACTACCGACTCCTGGCCAGAACGAACAGATGGATGATGAAATGCATAAAAAAAAAAAAAATCAGGGAAACTAAAGTTACCACACAGTAATAATGGGTGATTTCAATTACCCCGATATCAACTGGGTCAGTGTCACATCAAGAGGGGAAGCTATTTTGGACCTAGTACTTAGTGCAACACAGAATCTGCTGCAAGAGATAACAGTGTTGGGACCACTTTGCAATGGTGATCATAGCATTTTCGCGTTCGACTTAATAAATGGAAGGAGGATGGCAAGGAAATCCACAGTACTACCATTTAACTTTCAAAGGGAGATTATGATAAAATGAGGAAAATAGTTATGAAAAAACTAAAAGGAGCCGTTGCAAAGAAAGATTTATATTAAACAAGGACTTGTTTTAAAAAAACTTGGAAGACCAGACAAGATGTATGCCACACTTTCAGGAAAGTAGAAGAAAGGCCAAAAAACTGACAGCATGATTTAAAGGCGAGGTCACAGAGGCTCTTGTAGCCAAAACAGCGTACTCACAACTGTAAACAGGTGTTCTCCAGGGACAGCAGGAATCAGTCCTCACTTATCGGCGACGTCGGCACTGACGGAGACCACACGGAGCAATTCCCCAGCTTTCAAAGAAAGCTTTTGGGATTGCTGCCACGCATGGATGGTCCTCTTCCCACCCAAAGGTGCCATCTTGCTCAGTCAGGTCCCCTAGCTAGAGCCCTACTAAGCAGATGGCAAGGGAAGGACAAAAACAACAACTCTTCAGGGGAGGTGGGAGGATAGTGAGGACTGAATCCCGCTGTCCCTGGAGAACACCTGTTACAGGTGAGTAAAGCACAGTTACTTACCTGTAACAGGTGATCTCTGGGAACAGCAGGAATTAGTCTTCACATATGGGTATCGTCGGTACCGACGGAGCCTGCGCGGGAACGCTCCACAGCGTCCAGTAGGAAAGCTTTTGGGAGCATCCCACAGCTCCTGCGTGCTGCCTTCCCGCCTTTCCCAACCGCCTCTCTCCAGTTCGAGTTTTAAAGTTGAGACAAAGAGAGAGAGAGGAAAGGAAAGATAGATAGAGAGATACAACTCCTAGGGGAGGTGGGTGGGTTGTGAAGACTAATTCCTGCTGTTCCCAGAGATCACCTGTTACAGGTAAGTAACTGTGCTATCTCCAGGAACAAGCAGGAATGAGTCTTCACATATGGGGACTCCCCAGCTAGAGATGCCTGGGAGATCACCCAGATTGTGAGTCCCTGGAAGGGCTCCACCTCCACCCATGAATCTCAGGCATCCAGTCAGGGATGGAGAGTAGGAGTTGATTAGGTATGGAACAGGTGTTTGAGAACAGCCTGACCAAACAAGGCATCCCGGCGGGAGTCCTTGTCCAAGCAGTAATGGGCTGTGAAGGTATGAACCGAGGCCCAGGTGGCTGCTCGACAGACTTGGTCGATGGACACAGAGTTTAGATGAGCCATAGAGGCTGCCAGGGCCCTCACATTGTGAGCTGTGACATGGCCTTCCAGAGAAAGGTTCTTACTCTGGTAGGCGAAGGAAATACACTGAGCAATCCAATTGGACAGAGTTCTCTTAGAGACTGGAAGTCCTAAATGAGAAGGATCAAAAGCAACAAAAAGTTGAGAGGACTTTCTATGTTGCTGTGTCCTTTGTAAATAGAAAGCAAGTGCTCTTTTACAATCCAGGGTATGAAGACTCCTCTCCGCACTTGATGCATGAGGTCCTGGAAAGAAGACAGGTAAATATACCTTCTGGTTCAGATGAAAAGGTGAGACCACTTTAGGCATAAAGTGTGGATTACTTCTGAGAACTACCTTGTCATGATGGAACCTTGTATAAGGAGGATTAGCCACTAGTGCTTGCAACTCACTGATACGGCGAGCTGAGGTGACTGCAATGAGAAAAATAACCTTCCAGGAAAGGAATTTCAATGAGGTAGTGGCTAAGGGTTCAAAGGGTGGTTTCATAAGCTGGCCAAGAACCATATTTAAGTCCCATGCCACTGGAGGTGGTCTAATGGGAGGTTTAGTCAAAAGAAGGCCTCTCATGAATCTTGCTATAAGAGGATGAGAGGAAATAGGTTGTCCGTTAAGAGGCTTCAGGGGATGCTGCAATAGCACTCGAATGGACCCTGATTGAATTTGTTTTAAGGCCTGCATGGGATAAATGCAGCAAATAGTCTAGTAAAGAATTCAAAGGTATTGCAGAAGGGTTAAGACCATTTTCTGCACACCAAATGGAAAACCTGTTCCATTTAAAAGCATAAGAGCGTCTGGTGGAAGGCTTTCTGGAAGCATGAAGGATATCCTTCACTTGCTGAGAAAGGTGTAAATCTTGAAGGTCTAGGCCTTCAACAACCAGGCCCTGAGATGAAGAGACTGAGGATTTGGGTGCCACAAGGTTCCCTCCTCATGGGAGAGGAGATCTGGAGCAGACCCCAGGTCCAGGGAGGGAGCTTGAGAGAGATGCAGAAGTAGAGGGTACCACACTTGGCGTGGCCAACGTGGTGCTATGAGGATCATAGACTCTTTGTCTCTCTGAAGCTTGAACAGAGTCTTGGGGATGAGGGGAATAGGTGGAAAGGCATAGAGGAAGTCTTGCCCCCAGTGAAGGAGGAAGGCATCCTTGGCCTGAACTCCCTGACACGGAATCCTGGAACAAAACCGGGGAAGTTTGGCATTCCACGGACTTGCAAACAGGTCTATGTCTGGGGTACCCCAAATCCGAAAATTCCAGGCTATCTGGTCCCCATGGAGGGACCATTCGTGTGGAAGCATTACTCGACTGAGTCTGTCTGCCCAAGAGTTTTGAAACCCTGGAAGATACACTGCCATGAGATGGATTTGATGCTCTTTGGCGAAGGCCCACAATCTCAGAGCTTCGTTGCAAAGCGACAGAGAGCCTGTCCCCCCCTGCTTGTTCACGTAGAACATGGCTACCTGATTGTCCGTATGGACGAGGACTGTCTTGTAGCTGAGCAGGGTGTGGAAGACTCAGAGCCAGAAAGATTGCTCTGAGCTCCAAGAGGTTGATATATAGAGATGTTTCCTGTGGAGACCAGATGCCCTGAGTGGAGAGATCTTGTAGATGAGCTCCCCAACCCTTTGGAGAGGCATCTGTTGTAAGGGTTGCTTGGGGTAACACCTGTTGAAAGGGGGAATCGGAATCGGTACCGACAACGGAGTTTGTTGCGGTACCGTGGGCGTCGCAGCTTCTATGAACGCCGTGATGGCACGCTGCATGGTCAGAATATTCTGTTCCATCGACGCCACCAATGTCTGGATGTCGGTACCGGTAGGAACCGCCAGTACCCCAGAACATTGTAACAGGTGAGCGGTCGAGGCCGAGCCATCGATGTCAACCTGTGACCCCATAGATAATGCTTTGGAAGCCGGAGCCTTCCGCCGGGGTAATTTTGCCGGTGTGGATTCCTCAAGAGTAAGCTCGGGGACATCTCGATACTTAGAGGGAGATGTACCCTTTGAGGACCGACCGGACTTCAGTTTTGTTACCTGAGATCCATGGGATGAAGAAGCAGCCCTGGAAGACGTCAATGCCACAGAAGCTGCATCGGAGGGAAACAGGGTACTGAGCTTGGCTGCCCGGTTTTGTAACCCTATTTTAGACATCATGGAGCAGGACTCACAATCCACGATGGAATGGTCAGGACCTAAACATTTTAGACACCAATCACGGGTGTCAGTGACAGAAATAGTGCCACTGCACTTCGTGCACTTTTTAAACCCGGAGGCGGGTTTTTCCATGAGGAAAAATATATCTGTAGGCCTAAGGCCACAGAAGAAAATGCACTGAAGTAGAAAGAAAAGGTTTTTTGTTTTTGTTTTTTAGAAGAAAGAAAAAAGACCGGTGGTACCGGTCCTCAAGAAGGCAGACATGCGACTAAAGAAAAATAAAAGAAAATAAGAAAATAAGAAATTCTTCAGCGGTGACAGGAAACACGACCTGCTGGCTCCGCGGAAAAGAAGAACTGGAGAGAGGCGGTTGGGAAAGGCGGTAAGGCAGCGCGCAGGCGCTGTGGGATGCTCCCAAAAGCTTTCCTACTGGACGCTGGGGAGCGTTCCCACGCAGGCTCCGTCGGTACCGACGATACCCATATGTGAAGACTCATTCCTGCTTGTTCCTGGAGATCTATGCTTTCTCCAGCAACAAGCAGGAAGTCAGTCCTCACTTGTGGGACTCCCCAGCTACAGGCTACTGAGCCTGTAATCCAAAAACGCCTCTGCGAGGCGCTGAACAGAAGTCGATGCCCAGAGGAGCCCGATTCTTCAGGTCCCCGGGGCAAAGCTCTTGGTAGCCATCGAAGAAGGGTCGGAGGGCAGGAGTTGCTTATTTTCCCAACAGATTACGGAATACAGCCAGGCCGAAGGTGCTGTATCGGCAGGACTCCCTCTCCAGGCAGTAGTGGACAGCAAAAGTGTTTGTTGAAGACCAGGTCGCAGCCCGGCAGATGTCTGTTAGAGGCACTGAGCGCAGTGAAGCCACCGAAGCCGCTCTGGCTCAGACGCCATGCGCGGTGACCCGCTGATCCAGTGGGGCGCCCGCCTTTGCTTGGGAGAAGACAATGCAGTCCGCCATCCAGATGGAGATGGTGCGCTTGGTGACTGCCTGCCCCAGACGATTGGGGTCGTAGGCGAAAAAGAGCCGATCGGACTTGGGTCCGCTGCAAGTAGAAGGCAAGAGCCCTCTTGCAGTCAAGTGTATGCAACACCGCGCTGATGCCTGGTCGGCATGCGGTCTCGAGAAGAAGGTCAGTAGGACTATCTCCTGGTTGAGATGAAAGTCAGAGACCACCTTCAGTAGGAACTTGGGTTGGGTGCGGAGTACCACCCTGTTCCCGTAGAACCTGGTGTATGGAGCCTCAGCCATGAGGGCCTGAAGTTCGTTGACTCGGTGAGCCGAAGTCAAAACCACCAGGAAGACCACCTTCCAGGAGAGATGCCGAAGCGAGCACGTCGCCATCGGCTCGAAGTGTGCTCGCTTAAGCTGCATCAGCACCATGTTGAGGTCCCACTCTGCCAGCGGATGGAAGGCTTGGAAAGCAATAGGCATCACATAAAGCGAGAGACCAAGGGCTGCCCTGAGAGGGGGTTTTTCCTCGACGGGGAGGTGGTTCCCCAAAATGGCGCTCAGGTGTACCCTGACTGAATTGGATTTCAGCCCTGCCTTCAAGAGATGGAGGTGGTACTGGAGGATCCACTGGGTAGAGCAAGAGAACGGGTCAATCTGAAGCTCGGAGCACCAGGTCGAGAAACGTCTCCACTTAAAGGCATATGCCTGTCTTGTTGAGTCCTTCCTCGACGAGAGGAGGATCTCAACATCCTCCGGGAGGCAGAGCGCCGCTAAGGCGAAACGTTCAGCCGCCAGGCTGTAAGGGACAGCGAGGCCAGGTTTGGGTGGAACAGCAGACCCTCCTCCTGTGTCAACAGGCCTGGGGGCTCAGATGAGAGCCGGGGCAGAAGAGGGAACCAAGGCTGTCAAGGTTACAAGGGGGTCACGAGGATCACCGAAGCTCGGTCCCGCTGAGCCTTGTGGAGGGTCCTCGCAATGAGAAGAGTGGGAGGGAACACGTACAGAAGGACAGAGGTCCAGCTCAAGAGGAATGCATTCAGGGCCACCCTGCTCGGGTACGGAACCGGGCCGCAGAAGCGGGGAAGCTGCGCGTTCGCCGGACTGGCAAACAGGTCCATGGATGGGGTAGCCCACCGATGAAACAAGATGCTGGCGACCTCCGGATCCAAGCGCTATTCGTGTGGATGGAGGATCCTGCTGCGTTTGTCCGCAAGGACATTCTCTTGGCCTAGGAGGTAGACTGCTCGCAGGATCATACCCCGGCGAGACGCAAAGGAGGATCGCCTCCCGGCAGAGGAAGCATAATCCTGTTCCACCCTCCGTGTTGATGTAAAACATGGGTACCCTGTTGTTGGTCTGCACGAGCACCGACTTTCCCCTCAGACAGCCTTCGAAGACCCTCATGGCCCATCGGACCAACTGAAGCTCGAGCAGGTTGATCTGCTGCCAGGACTCCTCAGGCAACCACAATACGCCACAGTGGGCTCTCCAACCCAGTAGGGAAGCATCCGTCGTTAGGACGAGCTCGTGCTGTGGGGACTGGAAGGGCATTCCAAGAAGGAGACTTCGGGGGTCCCACCACCAACCCAGGGAGTCGTGGAGACTGTGAGAGACCCGGATAGGGTCTCTGAGCTGGACGACGGCCTGGCTCCATTGTGCCCTGAGGCACCACTGGGCTGTCCGCATGTGCATGTGGGCATGGGGGACCACATGGACAGTGGGAGCCATGTGTCCTAGAAGGCGCAGCATGACCCGTGCTGTAACCCAAGCCTTGCTCTGGACCTGGGCCGCCACGGCCTGGAGGCATTCAGCGGGCAGGAAGGCGGTCACCGATGAACTCCAGGGTCCGCACAGGCTGGAGGTGGGACTTTAAGTAGTTGACCATGAAGTCAAGCAGTTTGAGGAGGAGGATCGTTTGCGACACCGCCAGTCGGGCTTCGTCGATCAAGGTCCCCGTGACGAACCAGTCATCGAGGTAGGGGAAGATGGGTATGCCCTGCCACCTGAGGGAGGTGGCGACCATGGAGAGACACTTCGTGATCACCCGTAGTGCAGACGAGAGCCCAAAGGGGAGCACCCTGTACTGGTAATGTTCCCCTTGCACCCTGAAGCGCAAGTATTGCCTGTGTTGGGGGTGGATTAGGATGTGGGCGTAAGCAACCTTGAGGTCGAAGAAGCACAGCCAATCACCCTGCTGGAGGAAGGGCAGCAGGATACCAAGCGACAACATTTTGAACTTCTCCTGCATCAGGAACTTGTTTAGGTTCCGGAGGTCGAGGATGGACCATAGGCCCCCTATCTTTCTTAGAACGAGAAAGTAGCAGGAGTAGAACCCACGGCCTCAAAGGTGAAGCGGTACATTCTCAAAAGCCTGTTGGGTGAGAAGATTGGACAGCTCCCGCTGTAAGGTCTGGTGCGAAGCGAGTCGAGAAGGCTCCGCTGGAGAGAAAGGAGGAGGGCGCCTGTACATGCCGAGACGATATCCATCCCGGATCACTCGGAGGACTCAGGTGTCTGACGTGATCGACACCCACTGCGGGGCAAAGAGGGACAGCGTCCCCCCACCAGCGGAAGTGCTGCCGGGGGGCAAGAGGCTATGCTAACGGCGTCAAAACCCCTGCGCAGCTTGGGGTGGTTCTGGTCATTGGGTTTTAGGCCCTTTAGGCTTGCGGTGGCTATGCACACCTCCCTTCCCCTGCGTGCCGGAAGCTGGTGCGGGGGTGGTTGGGAAAGGAGGGTAACCCCAGTAGGGGAGCCTCTTCCTTTGGAAGAACAGCTTCTTTGTTTGCTGTTTCTTCCGAGGGAGGGAGGAGGTCTTACGCGAGAGACGGATTCGGGTGACGAACTCTGTTTCTATCTCAGTGGCCTTATCCTTCATAGGTTTGCCAAACAGCTGCTCGCCGAGGCAGGGGACGTCAAGGAGCTTCTCCTGGACCCACTGCTCCAGATCAGAGGTCTGGAGCCATGCCTAGCGTCGGGCCCCAAGGACAGCTACTGCCACTCAGGCAGAGGATTCAAATACATCATACGTGACGTGGGAGAGGTACTTTGAGCACTCCGCGACAGATCTTAGGAGGGTTTGGAACTGGAAAAGGGGTTCATCCCTGAGGTCTGTGGAGAACCCGCCAAGCTCTTTGACGAGCTCACGTAGAAACAAGTCCATATACAATTGGTATGCCTGGATGCGGCATGTGAGCATGGACCCTTGATAGGCCTTGAGCCCAAGTGCGTTGAGAGCTCTCAACTCCCTGCCCAGGGGGACCGAAGAGTGCGACTTCTGGCTCTTTTACTTTCGCATCGACGACTCCACTACCATGGAGGTGTGTGGGAGCTGGGTCTTCCTGAAACCCGGGCACCGTTGGACCCTGCATACAGCATTGAGGCGCTTGCTTACTCTGGACAGAAGCAGGTGTCTCCCACATGTGGAGGAGCAAGCTCAACAAAATGGGAAGAACTGGAACAGTACGACTCCTGAGGTGGGGACTCATACTTTAGAATATCGAGCTCTTCAGCTCGCGGCTCCTCTTCAGCCTGCATAGCCAGGCTGAGGGCCCGTGCAATGTCCCGCACTAACACTAGAAATGATATGTCCTTGGGCAGTGACAACCTTCGAGAGGTGGGCGGGGATGGTTCTGAAGGGAGGCCCCTGTGGGCACGGGTATCTGGGGGAGAATCCCCCTCTGACTCCCAGTCCCAGAATCGCCCCGTCCAGAGGTCAAGGCACGCTTGGAGCCAGCCATGGAGGATCTCGTTCCCGAGGACCAGGAAAGTGAGCGAGACAGACTCTGAGGACCCTCATAAGGCCCATGGCTCTCGGGGGTTTCCAGGGCGGGTTTCGGTGTCCCTCTCGAGGGAACGTCTGTCTCGAGACACGGGCTAGCCATGCTGGGCAAGAGCACCTGCTGGGCAGCTAAGAAGGCAGAAACGCAGTGCTCTAGTGCCAGCATACGGGACTCCCACGCTGACGTGGGTCCCTGCGATGTCGATACCGGGGTTAGCGGGTCTGGCATGGAGGAGGAGGAGGAGGGGTCCTCACCAGGTCTGCCAGCAGGAGACCAGGCGCCATCGCCAGAATCCTCCGTATGTGCACGAGGTACCGTACGAGGCTGCTCCTTGTCCGACTCTCGGGAACGCCGAGGGGGGCTGAGTAACCGATCACAGGGGCGCTAGCGCTTATCTGGAGCCCCCGACAGTGACTTCGAGGTTTTCTTCTTATGCCTCTCCACTTCAGGGGACCCCTGGTCGGAGTGCCGCTGAGAGCACGGGACAGAGGTGGGGGATCCCTCCAGCAGAGGGACGACAGAGGGTGCCGCCGGGGATTCCGGAGCTGCCTTCCGGAAAATGTGATCGGACTTCTGCTTACGACTTAGCAAGGCCTTGGAGGACGTTTTCTTGCAAAGGGAGCAGAGCTTCGGGTTATGGTCGGTCCCAAGACACCACAGGCAGCAGACATGGGTGTCTGTAAGTGACATGTCTTTGGAGCATCTGTCACATTTCTTAAACCCGGTGGCCATTGGGGCAAAAAGGTGCCAGCGGTTGGGGGAAAAAGGGGGGGAAATGGGGGGAAAAGGGCGCGAAGCCCGCAAAAGGAAAAAATTTTATAGAAAAAGATGTCCCCTCGCTCAAGGAAAAACAGAGCAGGGGAGGACGGGTAGAGGATCAGTGCTACCAGAAAAACCAGAGACCAAACACGAAACACTTTTTCCGAGGGACGAGAACATGCATCCAAATGGCTCCGAAAAAAAAGGGAGACTGAGCAAGATGGCACCTTTGGGTGGGAAGCGGACCACACATGCGTTGCAGAAATCCCAAAGGCTTTCTTTGAAAGCGGAGGAATGCTCTGCGCGGGCTCCATCAGTGCCAACGTCACCTATAAGTGAGGACTGACTTCCTGCTTGTTCCTGGAGAAAGCTTATTTCAGGAAATGGAAAAAGGAGCCAAATGACAAAAACGGTAAACATGAGCACTGGCAAGTTAGACGTAAGACATTGATAAGGCTGACAGAGAGAGAATTTGAAAAAAAGCTGCCGTGGAAGCAAAAACGCATAATAAAAACTTTTTAAAGGATATTCATAGCAAAAAAAACTGTCAGTTGGACCACTGGATCACAGAGGGGTAAAAAGGGGTGCTAAGGGAAGACAAGGCCATAGCAGAGCGACTGAATGAATTCTTTGCTTTGGTCTTTACTGAAGATGATGTAGGGAAGTTGCCCATGCCTGAAATGGTATTTAAAAGTGATGTATCAAAAGAATTGAAATAAATATCAATAAATCGGGAATACGTATTACAAACAGAAATCACCTGGACTGGATGGTATACATCCAAGGGTGTTGAAAGAACTTAAATATGAGATGGCAGACCTACTATTCGTAATCGGTGAACTAATCATTAAAATTATCTATAGTACCTAAAGATTGGAGAATGGCCAACGTAACGCCACTTTTTAGAAAGGGTTCAAGGGGTGATCTGGGAAACTACAGATCAGGGGTGAGCCTGACGACAGTACCTGGCAAAATGGTAGAAAGCGTAGTTACTCACCTGTAACAGGTGATCTCCGGGAACAGAAGGAATTTAGTCTTCACATATGGGTATCGCCAGTACCGACGGAGCCTGCGTGGGAACGCTCCCCAGCGTCCAATAGGAACGCTTTTTAGAGCATCCCTCAACACATGCACGCTGCCTTCCCACCTTTCCAACTGTCCCTCTTCAGTTAAGTTTGTAGCTGAGCGAAAGGATAGAGGGAGAGAGGAAAGAGGGAGAGAGGAAAGAGGGAGAGAGGAAAGAGACAAAGAGATAGAGAGACAACTCCTAGGGGAGGTGGGTGGGTTGTGAGGACTAAATTCCTGCTGTTCCCGGAGATCACATTACAGGTGAGTAACTACGCTATCTCCAGGACCAAGCAGGAATGTAGTCTTCACATATGGGGACTCTCTAGCTGAAGATGCCAGGGAGATAGCCCCAGGAAGGTGCCACCCTAGAAGGTGGGAATACTTCCTCCCATGGATCTCTGACATTGCACCAGGGTTGGTGGGTAGGAGTTGATTTAGGTCTGAAAGAGATTTTGAAGAACAGCGTAGCCAAAGAAGGCATCCTGACGGGAGGCTTTATCCAGGCAGTAGTGGGCTGTGAAGGTTTGTACCGAAGTCCAGGTGGCAGTTCGACAAATGTCATCGATAGACACAGAGTGGACATTAGCCATAGATGCTGCTATGGCTCTCATATTATGAGCTGTGACATGGTCCTGAAGAGGAAGACCCTTACTCTCATAAGCAAAGGATATGCATTGGGCAATCCATTTAGATAAAGTTCTTTTGGAGTCTGGAAGTCCCAAATGACTAGGGTCAAAAGCTATAAAAAGTAGTGAGGACTTTCTATGTTGCTGTGTTCTTTGTATGTAAAAGGCTAAGGCCCTTTTACAATCCAAAGTATGAAGATTTCATTCTGCATTAGAGGCATGAGGCCTCAGAAAAAATACAGGAAGATAAATTGATTGATTTAAAAGAAAAGGCGAAACCACTTTTGGCATAAAGTGTGGGTGAGTTCGAAGAATAACCTTATCATGATGAAACCTAGTATAAGGAGGATCAGCCACTAAAGCCTGCAATTCACTAATGCGACGGGCAGAGGTGATTGCAATTAGGAAGATGACCTTCCAGGTCAAAAACTTAAGGGCTGTAGTGGCCAAAGGTTACAAAGGCGGCTTCATGAGCTGCCCGAGAACTAGATTTAGATCCCATGCCACCGGTGGTGGCTTGATGGGAGGTTTAGTTAATAAAAGGCCTCTTATAAATCTAGATATGAGTGAATGAGAGGAAATTGGTTGTCCATTCAGAGGCTTATAAGAAGCTGCAATTGCACTAAGATGGACTCTTACCAAATTGGTCTTTAGACCAGAATTCGATAAGTGAAGGAGATACTCTAGTATCGATTCTAAGGGTATGACCAGGAGGTTTAATCCCCTCTTGGAGCACCATATAGTAAAACGTTTCCACTTGAAGGCATAAGATTTTCTTGTGGAAACTTTCTTAGATGCCTGAAGGATATCTTTTACCTGTTGGGACAGGTTGAAATCTTGGAGGTCTAAGACTTCAGCAACCAGGCCCTGAGGTGCAGGGACTGGGGATTCGGGTGCCATAGCATCCCTTTCTCATGGGAAAGGAGATCTGGAGCATGCCCTAACTCCAGAGGTGCCGCATGAGAGAGATGTAGAAGCAGGGAATACCACGTTTGGCGTGGCCATCGTGGTGCTATGGGAATCATGCGACCCCTGTCTCTCTGAAGCTTGAAGAGCGTTTTGGGTATGAGGGGAATGGGTGGGAAGGCATAAAGGAAGTCCTGACCCCAGTGAAGGAGGAAGGCATCCCTTGCCTGTCAATTGTGAGCCAGAATCCTGGAACAGAACCGGGGAAGTTTGGCATTCAGTGGACTTGCAAAGAGGTCTATGTCTGGAATGCCCCAGAGATGAAATATCTTTGCCACCTTGTCTAGGTGGAGGAACCACTCATGAGGCAGCAGTACTCGACTGAGTTTGTCTGCCCAAAGGTTTTGAATGCCTGGAAGATATACCACTAGAAGGTGAATTTCATGCTCTCTGGCGAGAGCCCACAGTCATAAAGCTTCGTTGCATAAAGCACAGTTACTTACCTGTAACAGGTGATCTCTGGGAACAGCAGGAATAAGTCTTCACATATGGGTACGTCGGTACCGACGGAGCCTGCGCGGGAACGCTCCCCAGCGTCCAATCAGAAAGCTTTTGGGAGCATCCCACAGCGCCTGCATGCTGCCTTCCCGCCTTTCCAACTGTCTCTCCTCAGTTGAGTTTTATAGCTCAGACAAAGAGGGAGAGAGAGGGAAAGGAAGAGAGATGGAGACAACTCCTAGGGGAGGTGGGTGGGTTGTGAAGACTTATTCCTGCTGTTCCCAGAGATCACCTGTTACAGGTAAGTAACTGTGCTATCTCCAGGAACAAGCAGGAATGAGTCTTCACATATGGGGACTCCCTAGCTTTTGATGTCAGGGAGAGAGCCCATAAGTTGTGTGTCCCTGGGACAGGGCTGCACTTCCCCACCTGGATCTCTGGCATCCCATGAGTGATGGTGGGTAGGAGTTAATTAAGTATGGAACAGGTGTTTGAGAACAGCCTGACCAAACAAGGCATCCCGGCGGAAGTCCTTGTCCAAGCAGTAATGGGCTGTGAAGGTATGAACCGAGGCCCAAGTGGCTGCTCGACAGATGTTGTCGATAGAGACAGAGTTCAGATGAGCCATTGAGGCTGCCATGGCTCTCACATTGTGAGCTGTGACATGGCCCTCCAGAGAAATGTTCTTGCTCTGATAGGCGAAAGAAATACATTGGGCAATCCAGTTGGAAAGTGTTTTCTTGAGACTGGTTGTCCCAAATGAGAAGGATCAAAAGCAACAAAGAGATGAGAAGACTTTTTATGTTGTTGTGTCCTCTGTATGTAAAAAGCTAGAGCTCTTTTACAGTCCAGGGTATGAAGATTCCTCTCTGCACTTGATGCATGAGGCCCTGGAAAAAAGACAGGTAGGTAGACCTCTTGGTTGAGGTGAAAAGGCGAGACAACTTTAGGCATAAATTGTGGATTAGTCCTAAGGACCACCTTGTCATGATGGAACCTTGTATAAGGTGGATTAGCGACTAGTGCTTGCAAATCACTGATGCGGCGTGCTGATGTGATTGCAATGAGAAAGATAACCTTCCAAGAAAGGTATTTCAAAGAGGTAGTAGTTAAAGTTTCAAAGGCGGCTTCATAAGCTGACCAAGAACCAAATTTAAGTCCCATGCCACCGGAGGTGGTCTAATGGGAGGCTTTGTTAAAAGGAGGCCTCTCATGAACCTTGCTACAAGGGGATGAGAGGAAACAGGTTGTCCATTTAGAGGCTTGAGGGAGGCTGCAATGGACTCTTACTGAATTTGTCTTAAGGCCTGCATTAGACAGATGACGGAGATACTCCAGCAACGATTCCAGAGGTATGGCCTGGGGGTTAAGACCCTTTTCAGAACACCAGATGGTAAACCTTTTCCACTTGAAGGCATAAGAACGTCTAGTGGAAGGTTTTCTGGAAGCATAAAGAACATCTTTCACTTGTTGAGAAAGATGAAGATCCTGGAGATCTAGGCCTTCAGCAACCAAGCCCTGAGATGCAGAGACTGGGCACTGGGATGCCACAACTTTCCGTCCTCCTGAGAGAGGAGGTCTGGAGCAGACCCTAACTCTAGGGAGGGAGCTTGAGAGAGATGTAGAAGCAGAGGGTACCACACTTGCCGTGGCCAATGTGGAGCTATGAGAATCATGTGGCCTCTGTCTCTCTGAAGCTTGAACAGGGTTTTGAGAATTAGGGGAATGGGTGGTAAGGCATACAGGAAGTCTTGACCCCAATGAAGGAGGAAAGCATCCCTTGCCTGAGCCCCCTGAGCCGGAGTTCTGGAACAGAACCGGGGAAGTTTGGCATTCCACGGACTTGCAAAGAGGTCTATGTCCGGGGTTCCCCAAATTTGAAAAATCTTGGATACCTGGTCCATATGTAGGGACCACTCGTGTGGAAGCAGAACTCGACTGAGTCTGTCCGCCCAAGAGTTTTGAACACCTGGAAGATAGACTGCCAGAAGATGAATGTGATGCTCTCTGGCGAGGGCCCACAGTCGCAGAGCTTCGTTGCAAAGCGACAGAGAGCCAGTTCCTCCCTGCTTGTTTATATAGAACATGGCTACCTGATTGTCCGTGTGGACAAGGACTGTCTTGTGGCTGAGCAGGGTGTGGAAAACTCGCAGAGCAAGGAAGATTGCTCTGAGTTCCAAGAGATTGATATGTAGACAAGTCTCCTGTGGGGACCAGATGCCCTGGGTGGAGAGGTCCTGAAGATGAGCTCCCCAGCCCATTGGAGAAGCATCTGTTGTAAGTGTTGCCTGGGGTAGAGGCTGTTGAAAGGGACACCCCTGCAACAGATTTTGAGGGGACTTCCACCACTGGAGGGACAAAATGAGGTGACTTGTGTTTGCTATTTTGTCTGACAGGCAGCCTAATGCCTGGGTCCATTGGGTGGATAAAGTCCACTGAGCTGCTCTCATGTGAAGGCGAGCATATGGTATCACATGAACGGTGGATGCCATGTGGCCTAGCAACTGTAACATTTCTCGAGCAGTTAGTAGGGGTTTTGACTCTCCTTGAGAAGCTAACTACATCAAGCGAAGGCAACGGGCCTGGGGAAGATAGGCCCTTGCCTTTGTGGTATCCAGCAATGCCCCTATAAACTCCAGGGACTGGGTAGGGATCAAATTGGATTTTGGGATGTTTATTACCAGCCCTAAATATTGAAGGATACGCATTGTGCAGGTTAGAGCAGTCTTGGCCTCTGATTGAGTGGGAGCTCGAATGAGCCAGTCGTCCAGATAAGGGAAGACAAATATTCCCAGGGTGTGCAGAAAAGCAGCAACCACTGCCATGCATTTCGCGAACAGAGGCCAGGCCAAAGGGGAGCACTCTGTATTGATAGTGCTTCTCCTGGAAAAGGAACCGAAGGAACCTTCTGTGAGTTGGATGGATGAGAACATGAGTGTACGCATCCTTGAGATCTAGAGAACAAAGCCAATCCTGACTCTGAAGGTATGGCAGCAGAGTTCCTAGAGAAACCATCTTGAATTTTTCTTTGACTAGGAATCTGTTCAACTCTCTGAGATCTATAATGGGTCTGAAGCCCCCTGTTTTCTTTGGGATAAGAAAATAGGGGGAGTAGAAATCTGTGCCCTGTTGTTGAGAAGGCACTTGCTCTATTGCCCCCTGGGCTAGAAGAGTGGCAACCTCCTGCTCTAACAGGCTGAGGAGGGAGGTTGGAGAATTGAACTGGTGCACTCTTGTGAGAGGGGGCAAGTTGGAAAAATGAAGTTTGTACCCTCTCCAATGCTCTGCTGTGATTTGCCCCCATCTGGGAGCAAAGTGACATAACCTTCCTGGAATGGTGGAGGGCTCTGGTCCTTCTAGAGCCAGGAAGGCTAAGTTCTCTAGCAGAAAGTCAAAGGCCCTGAGGGGGCTGAGATTGCTGGGCTGGAGCAGGCCTCGCTGCCTTTGCCTTGGTCTGTTTGGAGGATTGCTGACGTTTGGAAGGGAACTGAGCTGCAGAAGATGCTCTCTGACTATAAGCAGGATAGGATCTTCCCTTTTTAGAAAAAGGTGTTTTCTTGAACAACCTTTTCTTAGCAGGAGCAGCTGTAGATTTGGATAGTCTATCCAAAGCAGAATTTTCAGCATCCATCTGATTGGCAAGGATTGGCAAGCAAAAGCCAAACAGATTCTCACCTGTACAAGGGATATTTCCCAATTCATCTTGGACCCAGATCTCCAAATCAGATGCTTGAAGCCAAGCAATCCTACGTGCACCTATAGCTATAGCTGATGCTCTGCTTACGCATCCAAAGAATTTGGAGATATCCTGGGCATGTTTGAGCCCAGTGAGAAATTCTTGCCTTTTACTGTCAGACATAAAAGGACTTAAAGTCTGCAAATGGTCAGTGACTTCTTTTAAGAACATTCCCATGTAGAGACTATAAGAATTAATTCTCGCAGCAAGCATGGAAGCTTGGAAGACTCCTCTACCAAAAGCATCCAGGGTTCTACATTCACGTCCTAGAGGATTAGAGGCATGTCTCTTGGCACTTCTAATCTTTCTCATTGCAGACTCAACCACAATAGAGTGGTGAGGAAGCTGAGTTTTATGGAAACCAGGACAAGGAGGGACACGATACATGGTATCCAACCTGCGAGAATGAGGAGAGGTGGTTAGAGGTGCTTCCCACATCCTTAACATGAGATCATACAGAATCTCATGAATAGGTAAGGTAGCTGTCTCCTTAGGAGTTTTAGGATACTGTAAAATATCTAACTCCTTAGCTCTAGGCTCCGACTCTGGGGCCACTGTAATAGAGAGGCCCCGAGCCACCTTTCTGATAAATTCTTGAGAAGACAAGTCCTCTGGAGAAGACATCCTTCGTTTAGGAGAGGACTCCTCCTGTGGAAGAAGCATCACTGCATCGACAGACTCTGCAGAATCCTCAGAGGAATCGAAGTATCGTCTGTCGGGATGCTCTTGCAAAGCCCGGTACCTGTACCGACTGGGATCGGTATCGGGAATCACCGGTACCGGGGTATCGGTACCGGAGGGCTGCAGAGGGCAGAGTACTGGCATAGCGGACACCGATGCAGACGCCACTGGTACCGGGATCGGTGCCGATGGCAATGCCGGAGCCGGTACCGGCTGAGTAGTCTGTTGCGGTACCACGGGGGTCGATGCCACAAGGAAAGCCGCCAGACTGCGTTCGATGGACAGAATCCTCTGATCCATCGACGCCGCCAATGCCTGGAAGTCGGTACCAGTGGAAGCCACCGGTACCCCAGAGCATGGCACCAGGAGATCTGTCGAGGCCACGCCATCAAGATCATCCTGGAACCCCGATGATGATGCTTTAGAAGCCGAAGCCTCCCGCCGGGGTAATTTTGCCGGTGCAGAATCCTCGAGGGCAAGGCCAGAGGCATCTCGATGCTTAGAAGGAGATTTGCCCTTCGAGGACCGGCTGGATTTATGTTTAGTTACCTGAGATCCATGTGAGGAAGAAGCAACCCTGGAAGACGTCGATGCTACCGAAGCCGCATCAGAGGGAATCAGGGTACTGAGCTTGGCAGCTCGGTTCTGTCTACCTCTCTTAGACATCATAGAACAGGACACACAATCTGTAATGGAACGGTCAGGGCCTAAACATTTTAGACACCAGTCATGGGTGTCGGTGACGGATATAGTACCGCCCCATTTTGTGCACTTCTTAAATCCTGAGACAGGCTTTTCCATATTTAAAGAAAAAGGTTTTGGGCCTAAGGCCCAAAACTGAAGTACACCTGAAGAAAATAAATGGAAAAAAGGTGGGGTTTTTTTATTTTTTTTTTTTAAAGAAAACAACAACGACTGGCGGTACCGGTACAGCGTCGAAGAAGGCAGATGCGACAGAAAAGAAATAAAGAAAAAATAAGGAAATTCTTCTGCGGTGACAGGAACACGACCTGCTGGCTCGGCGGAAAAAGAACAACTGAGGAGAGACAGTTGGAAAGGCAGCACGCAGGCGCTGTGGGATGCTCCCAAAAGCTTTCTGATTGGACGCTGGGGAGCGTTCCCGTGCAGGCTCCGTCGGTACCGACCTACCCATATGTGAAGACTCATTCCTGCTTGTTCCTGGAAATTGACAGAGAGCCTGTTCCGCCCTGCTTGTTCACATAGAACATGGCTACTTGATTATCCGTCTGGACCAGAACTGTCTTGTAGCTGAGCTAGGCGTGGAATACTCGAACAGCGGGTAGAGAGATGATTCAGGTGTGCTCCTCAACCCACCTGTGATGCATCTGTTAGGGTGGCCTGAAAGAGGGGTTGATGGAAAGGAGACCTCACTGTCAGATTTTCTAGTGATTGCCACCATTGGAGGGACAAAATTAGTCGTTGAGAGATTATTATTTTGTCCGACAAATGACCTGTGGCCTGTGTCCACTGTGTGGAGAGGGTCCTTTGAGCTGCTCGCATGTGGAGGCGAGTATATGGGACTACATGAACTGTGGATGCCATATGTCCCAGTAACTGCAGTAGCTCTCGAGCAGTGAGGGAGGATTTGCCTGCTGCTTGAAAAGCTAGTTGCATTATGCAAAGACACCGGGCTTGTGAAAGGAAAGCCCTTGCCTGTCTGGTATCTAGACAGGCTCCTATGAATTCTAGGCATTGGGAAGGAACTAGTTGACATTTTGGGAAGTTTATTACCAATCCCAAGTATTGGATGATTTGCATTGTATGTGACAGTGCAGTGCTGGCCTCTGCAACTGTAGGGGCTCGAATGAGCCAGTCGTCTAAGTAAGGGAAGACAAATATCCACAGGGTTCGTAGAAATGAAGCTACTACTGCCATGCATTTCATGAACACCCTTGGTGCAGAAGCCAGACCAAAGGGAAGAACCCTGTACTGGAAAGGTTTTCCCCTGAAAAGGAAACGTAAGAATTTCCTGCGATCTGGATGGATGACAATGTGAGTGTATGCATCCTTTAAGTCTAGAGAGCAAAGCCAATCGTGGCTTTGAAGGTATGGCAGAAGAGTTCCTAGAGAAATCATTTTGAATTTCTCTCGAAACAGATATTTGTTCAATTCTCTGAGGTCCAGAATGGGTCTGTGTCCTCCTGTTTTCTTTGGAATAAGGAAATAGGGGGAGAAGAACCCTGCACACCATTGAAGAATGGGTACTTCCTCTATTGCCCCCTTGGGCAAGAAGTGTGGAGACCTCGTGATCTAGCAGATTGTCTGCAGAGGTTTGAGAATTGAATTGCTTTAGAATTGTAGGAGGGGGCATGCTGTGAAAATGAAGCTTGTACCCTTCCCCTACAATGGACTAAGTCCAATCTTCTGCTGTTATCTGATGCCATCTGTTGGCAAAGTGGCATAACCTGCCCAGAATATGGGGGGGGGGGGGTTTGGGGACCCCTCAGAGGCAGGAAGGCAAAGCTCTCTAGGAAGGAGTCAAAGCCCTTGAGGGGGATGAACCTGGAGAGCTGGTTGGGCTCTCGGGCCTTTTGGCTTCTTTTGCTGTCTAGTTTGTCCCTTTTGGGCAACCTGACCTTGAGGTTGACTCTGCTGGGTATAGGAAGGATAAAACGTCCTCTTTTTGCTAAAAGAGAGTTTTTTATAAGGCTTCCTTTTGGCTTGAGTGGCTGTAGACTTTGACAATCTATCTAAGGTAGAATTGTCAGCATCTAACTTGTTAGCCTTTTCCTGCCAGTTCTTGCCGAAGAGATTCTACCCCGTGCAAGGAATGTTGCCTAACTTGTCCTGAACCCAAGTCTCCAAGTCTGATGCCTGTAGCCAGGCAATCCGTCGTGCGCCAATGGCAATAGCAGAGGTTCTGCTAATGCATTCAAAGCAGTCAAAGGCTGCATGATTAACAAACTTGGAGACATCCTGAGCATGCTTAACTAGAGCAAGAAAATCTTGTCTCTTGTCATCTAGGAGAAATGGGCTCATAAGTTCCAAGTCTCCTGTGATTTCCTTGAGGAACATTCCAATATATAGGATATATGAACTGATCCTAGCTGAAAGCATGGAAGCTTGAAAGGTTCGGCACCCAAAAGCATCCAGAGTCCTGCATTCACGACCTGGAGGATTGGATGCATGCCTCTTTGCACTTTTCATCCTACGCATGGCTTATTCCATTACCATTGAATGGTGTGGCAGCTGAGTTTTCTGAAATCCAGGACATGGCGGAACTCGATACATAGTATCAAGTCTCCTAGAGTGAGGAGTAGTAGTCAGAGGTGTCTCCCACATTCTGAGCATCAAGCTATGCAGAATTTCATGGATAGGCAGAGTGGCTGCCTCCTTAGGAGCTTTAGGATATTGGAGAATTTCCAATTCCTTTGCTCTGGGTTCCTCTTCAGGAGCTACTGTGATTGAAAGACCTTTGGCCATATCACGCATGAAATCCTGAAATGACGTCCTCTGGAGGTGACATTCTGCGTTGGGGAGAAGAGGGATCTTCTAGGAGAAACCCTCTAGTGCCAGCAGAATTATCAGAGTCTTCGGAATCGAAGTATTCCTGACCCCGATGCTCTTCCAACGCACGATCCAGGTACCAATCAAAGTCAGTACCAAGCTGACCCAGTACAGCTTTGTCAATTCCAGCCAGAGATGGCATGGGAAGAGTTCCCACCGGGGCCGATACTGTCGGTACCGGTATCGGTACCGGCATCAGTGTCGATGTCGGTACCAGTGCCCGTGGAACCACCGGTACCGCAGCTGAAAGAAGAGCTGTGATGCTGCGCTAGATAGCGGGGAACCTCTGGTCTATCAACGCTGCCGATGCCTGGGTGTCGGTACCGGTAAGGACGGCCAGAACCCCTGAGCATGGCACAGGTAGTTCTTGCGAGGTTCAGGCCTCGAGAACATCCTGAAGCCCCATCGATGCTTTGGAAGCCGAAGCCTCCCGCCGGGGCTGTTTTGCTGGTGTGGTTCCCCTCAAGGGCAATGCCAGTGGCCTCTCGATGCTTAGCAGGAGAGCTACCCTTTGAAGACCGGCTTTTATGTTTAGTTACCTGAGATCCATGGGAGGAAGAAGAGGCCCTTGACGATGTCGATGCAATGGATCTGGCATCTGAAGAAAAGAGGGTACCGAGCTTTGCAGCCCGGTTTTGTCTTCCTCTTTTAGTCATCCCCATACAGGAGAGACATTCAGTTGGAAATGTTCAGGTCCTAAACATTTCAGACACCAATCATGGGTGTCAGTGATGGAAATGGTATCGCCACACTTAGTACATTTTTTAAAACCACTAGTTGGCTTTTCCATGTTTTAGGAATATGGGGCCTAGTGCCCAAAATGGCACCTAGCACTAAAGAGAAAAGTTTCTGAAAAGAAACAGTCTAAAGCAGGGGTCTGCAACCTTTAAGACGTAAAGAGCCACTTGGACCCGTTTCCGAAGGGAAAAAAAAAAACTGGGAGCCGCAAAACCATTGCGACATTTAAAACAAATCTAACACTGCATATATTGTTTCTTACCTTAATGCTATATACGACCCCCTACTTTTCCTGTTAAAATATAGGTGTTTGGCCTATACTCGCCGTATAAGACTACCCCTCTTCCTTCACACACCAAAAAAAAAAACGCCAGAAAATATCACAACAACAAGTAACAATATTTGATTTCAAAATTATGATGATTTTGTAGTCAAATCACTAATATGAAATAAAATTATTTTTTCTACCTTTGTTGTCTGACCAATTTATTCTTTGATCATGCTGGTCCCGATCTGAGGCTTCTGCTTTCCTGTCTTCTCTCTTAGCTCTCTTTCTGTGGTCTATGGTCCATCTGCCATTTCTTATCTCTTCTTTCGTTTTCTTCACTTCTTTCCATCAGCCTATTTCCAGTCCCAGTAACCCTCCCCAATATCAGCCCCTTTCCAGTCCTCACTCCCAGTACCTTCCAGTGCTAATCCCCCCTCAACCCCATTACCAGTGCTAGCCTCCCCTAATCCACCCAATACCCTTACGACCCCCCAACAGCTCATTACCAGTCCCTAGCCTCCCCTAATCAGCTCATTTCCAGTGCTCGTCCCCTCAACCCATTACCAGTGCTCCATCCCTCCATGTCAGCCCCCTCCCTCCCTCCATCCATATCAGCTCCCTCCCTCCATGTCAGCCCCCTCCATCCCTCCATGTCAGCCCCCCTCCCTCCATCCATATCAGCTCCCTCCCTCCATGTCAGCCCCCTCCATCCCTCCATGTCAGCCCCCTCCCTCCCTCCATCCATATCAGCTCCCTCCCTCCATGTCAGCCCCCTCCATCCCTCCATGTCAGCCCCCCTCCCTCCATCCATATCAGCTCCCTCCCTCCATGTCAGCCCCCTCCCTCCATCCATATCAGCTCCCTCCCTCCATCCATATCAGCTCCCTCCCTCCATGTCAGCCCCCCTCCCTCCATCCATCCATATCAGCTCCCTCCCTCCATGTCAGCCCCCCTCCCTCCATCCATCCATATCTGCTCCCTCCCTCCATGTCAGCCCCCGCCCTCCATCCATATCAGCTCCCTCCCTCCCTCCATGTCAGCCCCCTCCATCCCTCCCTGTCAGCCCCCCTCCCTCCATCCATCGATGTCAGCTCCCTCCCTCCATGTCAGCCCCCCTCCCTCCATGTCAGCCCCCTCCCTCCATCCATCCATATCAGCTCCCTCCCTCCATATCTGCTCCCTCCCACCATGTCAGCCCCCCTCCCACCCTCCATATCTGCTCCCTCCCTCCATGTCAGCCCCTCCCCTCCATCCATATCAGCTCCCTCCCTCCATGTCAGCCCCCCTCCCTCCATATCTGCTCCCTCCCTCCATCCATCCATATCTGCCTCCCTCCCTCCATGTCAGCCCCTCCCTCCATCCATATCAGCTCCCTCCCTCCCTCCATGTCAGCCCCCCTCCCTCCATCCATCCATCCATATCTGCTCCCTCCCTCCATGTCAGCCCCCCTCCCTCCATCCATCCATATCTGCTCCCTCCCTCCATGTCAGCCCCCCTCCCTCCATCCATATCAGCTCCCTCCCTCCATGTCAGCCCCCCTCCCTCCATCCATCCATATCAGCTCCCTCCCTCCATCCATATCAGCTCCCTCCCTCCATGTCAGCCCCCCTCCCTCCATCCATCCATATCAGCTCCCTCCCTCCATGTCAGCCCCCCTCCCTCCATCCATATCAGCTCCCTCCCTCCATGTCAGCCCCTCCTCCCTCCATCCATCCATATCAGCTCCCTCCCTCCATGTCAGCCCCCTCCATCCCTCCATGTCAGCCCCCTCCCCTCCATCCATCCATATCATCTCCCTCCCTCCATGTCAGCCCCTCCCTCCATCCATATCAGCTCCCTCCCTCCCTCCATGTCAGCCCCCTCCATCCCTCCATGTCAGCCCCCCTCCCTCCATCCATCCATGTCAGCTCCCTCCCTCCATGTCAGCCCCCCTCCCTCCATGTCAGCCCCCCTCCCTCCATCCATCCATATCAGCTCCCTCCCTCCATATCTGCTCCCTCCCTCCATGTCAGCCCCCCTCCCTCCCTCCATCCATCCATATCTGCTCCCTCCCTCCATGTCAGCCCCTCCCTCCATCCATATCAGCTCCCTCCCTCCATGTCAGCCCCCCTCCCTCCATATCTGCTCCCTCCCTCCATCCATCCATATCAGCTCCCTCCCTCCATGTCAGCCCCTCCCTCCATCCATATCAGCTCCCTCCCTCCCTCCATGTCATCCCCCCTCCCTCCATCCATCCATATCTGCTCCCTCCCTCCATGTCAGCCCCCCTCCCTCCATCCATCCATATCTGCTCCCTCCCTCCATCCATATCAGCTCCCTCCCTCCATGTCAGCCCCCCTCCCTCCATCCATCATCTGCTCCCTCCCTCCATCCATATCAGCTCCCTCCCTCCCTGTCAGCCCACCTCCCTCCATCCATCCATATCAGCTCCCTCCCTCCATGTCAGCCCCCTCCATCCCTCCATTTCAGCTCCCTCCCTCCATGTCAGCCCCTCCTCCCTCCATCCATCCATGTCAGCCCCCCTCCCTCCATCCATGTCAGCCCCCCTCCCTCCCTCCATGACAGCCCCCCTCCCTCCCCCCATCTCCGCTCCCTCCCTCCATCCATATCAGCTCCCTCCCTCCATGACAGCCCCCCTCCCTCCATCCATATCAGCTCCCTCCCTCCATGTCAGCCCCCTCCCTCCCTCCATGTCAGCCCCCCTCCCTCCATCCATATCTGCTCCCTCCCTCCATGTCAGCTCCCCTCCCTTCTTCTGCAGCCGCGGCTCCCTGCCTCTTACGGAACCGCGGCTGTGCTTTTAAAATCATCTCGGAGCCCTTCCTGTCTTGACGGGCTCCGTGCAGCATTGTCCCGCCTCCAAACTTCCTTTAGAGACGGGACAATGCTGCACGGAGCCCGTCAAGACAGGAAGGGCTCCGAGATGATTTTAAAAGCACAGCCGCGGTTCCCTAAGAGGCAGGGAGCCGCGGCTGCAGAAGAAGGGAGGGAGCCCATAACGCCATAAATACCGGGCGGGCAGTGTGCTCCGGAGCCGCGGCAAAGGTGAGAAAGAGCCGCATGCGGCTCCGGAGCCGCGGGTTGCCGACCCCTGGTCTAAAGCCTAAGTTGTTTTGGGGGTTTTTTGTATGAAAAGAAAAGAACCGGCGGTACCAGTAGGCGTCGTGCGGTAGGCAAACGCAACCACAAGAAAAGAAATTTAAAGATGGAATTTTCTGTGGTGACAGGGAATAGATCCTGTCGGCTCCGCGGAAATCGAAGAACTGAAGAGGGACAGTTGGAAAGGCGGGAAGGCAGCACGCATGTGCTGAGGGATGCTCCCAAAAGCGTTCCTATTGGACGCTGGGGAGCATTCCCGCGCAGGCTCCATCGGTACAGACGATACCCATATGTGAAGACTACATTCCTGCTTGTTCCTGGAGATACCATTATAAAGAATACAATTATTGGACAGGTAGACAGTCATTGTTTAATGGGAGAAAACCAATATTGACTGAGTTAAGGAAAGCCTTAACTAACTAATCTGTTATATTTTTTTTGCAGGTGTGAACAAATAGTTAGATAAAGGTGAGCTAGCTGATATAGTTTATCTGGATTTTCAGAAAGCCTTTGACAAGGTCCCTCGTGAGAGACCTGGCGCTATTAAAAAGTCATGGGATTAGAGGCAGTGTAATATTGTGGATCAGGAGCAGGTTAAAATATAGAAAGCAGAGTAGGGCTATATGGCCAATTTTCTCAATGCTGAAAGGTGAATAGTGGAGTATCCCATGGATCTATGCTAGGTCCGCTGCTTTTTAACATATTCACAAATGATCTGGAAATGGGAATAGAGAGTAAGATGATTAAATTTGCAGATGACATAAAATTATTCTAAGTTGTTAAAACACAAGAAGATTGAGAAAAATTGCAAGCCGATCTTGATAAATTGGGAGACTGGACGTCCAAATGGCGGATGAAATTTAACATGGACAAGTGCAAGGTTATGTACCTAGAAAATAACAATCCAAACTACAGTTACACGATACAAGGTCCCACATTAACAGGGGTTCTCAACCCTGTCCTCGGGACCCACCTAGCCAGTCGGGTTTTCAGGATAACCACAATGAATATGTATGAGAGAGATGTGCATACACTGCCTCCATTATATGCAAATCTCTCCCATGCATATTCATTGTGGTGATCCTGAAAACCCGACTGGCTAGGTGGGTCCCGAGGACAGGGTTGAGAACCCTTGCACAGGAACCACCACCCAGGAAAAGGATTTAGGCGTCATTGTGGATATGTTGAAACCCTCCACCCAGTGTGCAGAGGTGGCCAAGAAAGCAAATAGAAGGCTAGGAATCATAAGGAACGTAATGGAGAATAAAAACAAGGATATTATAATACTGTACCTCTGTATCGTTACATGGTGCAACTGCATCTTGAACATTGTGTGCAATTTTGGTCGCCATATCTTAAAAAGGATATAGCAGCTTTCCCTCTTTTCTGGATAACGTAGTTACTCACCTGTAACAGTTGATCTCCTGGAACAGCAGAAATTTAGTCTTCACATATGGGTATCGTCGGTACCGATGGAGCCCATGTGGGAATGCTTCCCAGCGTCCAATAGGAAAGCTTTTGGGAGCATCCCACAGCGCCTGCGTGCTGCCTTCCTGCCTTTCCAACTGTCCCTCTCCAGTTGAGTTTATAGCTGAGACAAAAGAGAGAGGGAGAGAGAGAAACTCCTCCTAGGGGAGGTGGGCGGGCTGTGAGGACTAAATTCCTGTTGTTCCCGGAGATCACCTGTTACAGGTGAGTAACTACGCTATCTCCAGGAACAAGCAGGAATGTAATCTTCACATATGGGGACTCCCTAGCTGCAGATGCCAGGAAGATGGCCCCAGAAAGTTGTCAGCCCTTGCGAAAGGGCCCCACTTCTCCCCATGGATCTCTGCATCCTCGGTCACATGGCTTCCACACGCCATGTCACTCCTCTTGCCATACTACAGATGAGACGCGCAGTGAATGGGCTTTGTTGCAGGTCATGGGAGAGTGTGATCAGCTGCTAAGCTCGATCCGCAGGTAGATAGGCCCGAGCTAGGGTAGTGTCAAGCAGGGCCCCAATGAACTCTAAAAACTAGGAGGACTGCAGATGAGACTTTGGATAGTTGATCATAAAGCTGAGATGCTCTAGCACTTGAATGATGAGCCTTAGGGATCACTGGGCCTCATCCAGTGTCGCTCTTCTTATCAACCAGTCATCCAGAGAGGAGAAGACAAATACTCTCAGAGTCTGGAGGAAGGCGGAGATGACTGCCAGACACTTTGTGAAGATCCTTGGGCAGGAGGATGTAGTAAAAGCAGTTAGTGTAACTGGGTTTAAAAAAGTTTGGACATGTTCCTGGAGGAAAGGTCTATAAACCATTATTAAAGGGGACCCAAGAAATCTACTGCTTGCCCCAATACAAGCATTGTGGAACCTGTGTGTCTTTTGGGAAAACTGCTAGGTACTTGTGATCTAGATTGGCTACTGTTGGAAACAGGATACTGGGCTTGATGGACCTTGGTCTGACCCAGTATGGCATATCTTATGTTCTTAAGACCGAAAGACAGCACCCGGTACTGGTGGTGCCTTCCACTGAGCCTGGAGTAGAGGTACTATTAATGAAGGGGTGAATGGGAATATGAGTATAAGCATATTTGAGATCCAGGGAGCATAGCCAGTCTTCCCACTGGAGGTAGGACAACAACTTTCCCAGAGAGACCATGCTGGGAATGGGCAATGCTCCTCAAGGAGGAGTCAAAAAAACCCCATCAGGCTGCAGGGCAGGCTGGGGCTTCTGAAGGCATTAAGCTGGCCCTGTTCCTTTCTGCTGTTGCCCCTGCTGAGTGCCCTGGTAGGGCAAATAGACAGAGTAACCCCCATAATACTTCTGCTTCTTGGGGTAGTAAGCCTTCTTCCAGAGGCCTTCTTCCTTGAAGAATCCACCGTCTTCCTGGAGAGAGTGTTCATTGTTAATTGCTCCCTCTCCAGCTCCTGGCCTTGTCCTCCATGGGCTTACCAAAGAGGTTCTCAAATTGGCAGGAGACATCTGCAAGTTTATCCTGCACCCACTGCTCAAAGTCAGAGGACTGGAGCCAGGCCCGTCAATGAGACCCAATATCATGAAGGCCACCCTGGCCACCAACTTGAAGGCATTGTAGGCTGCCCTGCTGACGTACCTCAAGCATTCTCTACCCTTGCAGACGAGGCCGCAGAAGTGATCCAGTTGCTCCCCCGAAAGTATGGAAGAGAAATCGGCCAAGCTCCCCATATCATCTTTAAGATACATCCCCATGTAGAGCTGGTAAGCAAGGATTTGGCCCACTAGCATAGAGCCCAGATAACACTTCCTCCCGACACCATCCAGAGTTCGGGCTTCCATACCTGGAGGGACCAAAGCATGTGTTTTGGAATTCTTTATCCTCCTCATGGCGGATTCCATGATCATGGAGTTGTGCGGGAACAGCATTTTCTCAAAACCAGGGCTCTTATGAATCCAGTACATTGAGTCCAAGAAGGGCTGACAGGGGCCACATTGAGGGGACTCACCCATATGCGGAAGAGCAATCTCTCAAGAATCTAGTATACTGGAACCGTGATTGCCTCCTTGGGGGGAGAAGGGTATTGGAGGATCTCCAGCTCCTCCACCCTCGGCTCTTCTGCCTCGAGAGTAAAGGATAAGGCCTTCACTATGTCTCAGATGAATTCATGGAAGGAAATGTCCTCGGGCGGGGACTTTCAGCATTCATAAGGTGGAGAGGGATCAGACAGTATAGTCTTATGACGCTCTGACATAGGGACTCGTTTACGGTCTCCAAGTCATTGGAGTCGGTGAGGAAGTCAAAGTATCAACAGACTTCCTCTTGATGTTGACGTCACTCTGGAGGAAAGGTCGAGGCTCTCTGGTTTCTCAACAGCGGTCTTCTGATCCAGAGGTGCTCAGAGGAAAATGTTTGGTAATCGATAGCGATTCCGATCACCTGGCTGAACTCTTTCCCTCAGTGGGAAGAGTGTGGGTCTCTAGGATAGGCTGTACTTCCATCAGTGAGGCCACTGCTGTCCACAGAGTCGGCAGCATTGAAGTATCTGAAGGCACTGGGTCCCTCACAGCCTGTGCAGCCAGTAACGCAGCAAACTGTGCTCGAGGGCCTGCATCCTCTTAGCAAGCAATGCTATGTCTGAAGCAGCAGGAGCCAGGGTAACACCAACAGCCTCCGATGCCAGTTCCCTCGCCGGGAATTCTATGATAACGACATTGAGACCCCTTTGATGGCCCTCCAGGGCTCTGGGCGGCAACTCCTCATGCCAGGGCAGCTTCAATGGCCTCTCCTGGTCCTCGTCTTCATAGTCCTACCAAGGACGACTCCGATGCTGATGTCCGTAGACCTTGTCCCTTGATATCCATGGGGCAGAGGATCGATTCTTCTGGGAGAGACTATCGTCAAAGGATAGCCTCTGGTCCGGGCTACCATGGCCCCTCTGGTCTGAGCGAGCTTGGTCTCTACATTGAGCCGCAGCCTTGGCGAAGACCACTGAGGGCAGCAATGCCAGTACAGATGCCACTGACTCGGAGGATCCAAACAGCAACTCCCACTGTTTTCTCTAGATTCTTCAGCCCTTTTCCAGTCATCTGGTAGAGGGCTTGTGGTAAGGCCTGAGGCACTGAATGCATCAGTTGTGAGGGTCCATCACCGAGATGGTACAGGCACACATGGTGCACTATCTGAACCCACTGGACAGTTTGCTCATGTTGGGGAAGATGGCTTCCGCCAATCAAAGGATGCCAATGTCCCTACTGGCCAAGGTAGCATGGAGAAAAGACCCATGTGCCAAAAAATTGAAGCGAAAGGCAAAAAATGTGAACCACAAGGGTACTTCAGCTTTTTGGGGATCAGACTGATGTCCAAAAGACTCAGTGGGAAAAAAGATTGAGGTAAGGTGGCTCCTTCGGGAAGGAAGACAGGCATGCATGTGTGGTGGACCTCTCAAAAGCTTCCTATGGAAGCTGGAGATCGCTCTCACGTGGGCTCAGTCAGCGATGTCACTCATATGTGAGGACTTACTTCCTGCTTGTTCCTGGAGCATTAGAGGTTCTGTTCTGTCCTGGTTTTCTTCCTCTCTCTCACTGCACTTTTAAGTGTATGTTCCGGTGGATCCCCCTCTACTGCTATCCCTCCCTTTCAGTTGATATATCCCAGGACTTTGTCTTGGGACCTCTCCTTTTCTCTCTCTACAGTCAGTAACTTGGTGCACTCATCTTCTCCCATTGTTTTCAGTACGCTCTCTACACTTATGACTCTCAGAGCTACCTCTCTGCACCTGAAATCTCTCTGGGAATCCAGATCTGGATCTCTGCCTACATATCTGACATTAATGCCTGGATGCCTCACCACCATCTGAAATTGAACATGGCCAAAATTGAACTCATCTTCCCCCCTTCGGCCACCTACCCCCTTCCTCCTCTCTTTTCTCCACTCCTCCCTGTCTCCACGGCTTGCAACCTTGGGGTCAGCTTTGACTTCTCGCTCTCCTTCCCCACATGCATCCAAAAGATAGCTAAAATCGGTCGCTTCTTTCTCTAACACTGGCAAAATTTGTCCCTTCCTTTCTGAACACACTATTAAGATACTTATCCATTCCCTAGTCACCTCCTGTGTAGACTATTGCAACCTCCTCTTTGCTGGTCTTCCTCTGACTCATCTCTACCCACTTCAATCTGTTCAAAACTCAGCTACACAGCTAATCTTCCGCCAGTGTCACTATGCTCAAGTCACCCCTCTTCTCAAGTCACTTCATTGGTTCCCTACTGTTTCCACATCCAGTTCAAACTTTTATTACTGACCTATAATCGCCTTCATTCGGCTGCTCTTTACTACCTTTCCTCTTATCTCTCCCTACACCCCTCCTCAGGAACTCCGCTCTTCTGACAGATCTCTTCTATCTCTGCACTTCTCTTCCACTGCCAACGCCAGACTTTGATCTTTCTACCTTGCTGCTCTTATGGCTGGAGCAAACTAACAGTCAGTACACCACCAGGCTCCATCATTGGACCTGTTGAAATCCAGGCTAAAAACGCACTTCTTTTATACTGCTTTTGGATTCTGAGCCAACTCAGTACACTAGGCTCCATTAGTGGACCTGTTCATATCCAGGCTAAAAACTCACTTCTTTGAGATTGCTTTTGGATCCTGATCCCCTTAGTCTTCTGTTCACTTTCTATGTGTTTCCTTACCATTCTCTTAGATATCTCCTAGTCCCCAGTTAGGTTGTGTGTCTTGACTGCTGTATTGTCTGTCTTGACCAGATTGTAAGCCCTTATGAAAAGGGATCATCTCTTACATATCTCTGTACAGCGCTGCATACACCTTGTAGCGTTATACAAATGATAAGTAGTAGTACTATTAAGTGCATGCTGCCACTTTGGTATTCGAGGAGGAAGCCCTGCAGAAGCCAAGGGCACCTTTAATATCTGAGATAAGCACAGGAACTCATATTGTTTGACCTCTATGTGCTGTAGCCTGAATTACTGAAGGGTCAGGTAGGGAAATGTCCCGGGACTAAGGACCATCTGCTCACAGAAGATGGTGTTGCTGCTGGAGTGAAAGTGCTCCGGATGCGTGTGCAAGAAGTAGGTCTTGGCAATGTTCGTTTCTCCAATCAGTGAAACAGAGCTACAGCCCCAGGACTAGGGACCATATGCTCATAAAATGCACCACCACTGCCACCAGAGTAGAGTGCTCTAGGAGCATGGCTGAGGAACCAAACAGGAAAACTGTGTGGTGCCACTGGTGGGGAAAGTGAAACTAACAGAATAGGTAAAGAGATCTCTATGAAGACTTCTAGATGCCACTCACTACAAGAGGAAGACTAGTCCATTCCATATGATGAAAGAAAATAGTTAGTTGATGTCGTCTTCGGTGTGGTCACTGCTGAGGGGAAACGTGCTCAGTATGTGCGACCAAATAGGCTTCTTCCCCTTTCGTTTTGCACATTTGTGAATGAATGGCACAACTACTGGAGAAAAACTGCTCCAGATGAGCTGCGAGAATAGATGTGAAATGTTTCTTTCGCGATGTTGCTGCTACTGGAGGAAAGTTACTTTGTTATGTGCAGCTAGAGAGGCCATCAAAAGCTTGTGTGTGCACCACTACTACTAGAGGAGGACTGCATTGGTTGATGGGAGGTCCCATATGGTGCTATCGCTGCTGGAGGAAAGCTGCTGTGGCATGTGTGGCTGATGAGGCCCCTTTTTCCTCAAGTCTGAGTTTTTGCTATTGCTGTTGGAAGAAAACTGCTCTGGCTGATGTCAGGCTCTCATGTGACGCTGCCACTACTGGAGGAAAGCTGCTCTAGACAGCATGGAAAAGAAGGGCCAATTATTGTCTAATGAAGATTTATTTTTTAGTTTGGATAAATGTTATTGTTTTAATAAACGATAAATTTTATTGTTTTAATAAACGATAAAGTAATAGAATATAATAGATCGGGGGTTCAAATCCCACTAGAGGACAGCAACCTTGGGCTGGAAGGACTGGGGTTTCTAGTCCCACAGGTGCTCCTTGTGGCCTTGAGCAAGCCACTTAACCCTCCATTGCCCATGTTCCCTGTAAAAATAGTTATCTCCAAGTTATAATGCCCTGTTCAATGTAATTTCAGTTTGTTCAATGTATATCATGAAAGGCGGTATATAAGAAAGGTTAAATAAATAAACAAACAAACAAACTTGAAATAAGCTTAATGTCTTACATTAGAGAAAAACCATGGGGACACCCCACCTGCAGTAGAACCAGCCACAAGAATAGCAGGAAAATTACATGCTACTGGATAGACTGGAGCTTTATTGGTGTCTAAGGTCAGTCCAACACGTGTTTCGGCCAATGGCCTTCAGGAGACAGTGACCTCAAACATTATATAAAAACCATAATTAAACATAAAAACATAAATTGTCATTAACTAACTATAAAACAAATATAGTTAAAAACAAAAAAACAATAACCAATCAATACAAGATAAATAAGAGTATATATATATATATATCAGCGTTTTTCAACCACTGTGCCGCGGCACACTAGTGTGCCGTGAGATATTGTCTGGTGTGCCGTGGGAAAAATTCCAATTTCATCCGTAACATGTGGCCTCGGCTCACAAATTAGGGTTGCCAACCGGCCGGGCCGGTTTTTCCATGGCCAGGCCGGCTGCCAGCACAGTTGTAAAACCGGCCATTGAAAAGCCATTTTTTTGCTCTGGCCGCAAGATCGGGAGAGGCCAGAGCAAAAAACCGGCTTTTGTGCCGAAGTCCGCGGCGCGAACGCGATCGCGATTCCCTATAGCAGTGCAGCCGCTGGTTCTGCTTTGTACAGAGCAGCGGCTGCACTACACTTACATTGAAAAGTAAAGAGAAACTGTGTCAGGAGCCCTCCGATCATGCAGAGCCCGAGGAAGTGATGTCATGGGGGCGGGCTCCTCACAGGCTGTCTTTTATTTATTTATTTTATTTATTTAACACTCATTTATATACCGCATCTTCCAGCGATCAGTTGCGGTGTACAATTAACAACAGTTAACAAAGCAGAGTTTGTTTTACATAGAACATTATAACTTTTTACATAGAACATCTTAACTTGCTCAAAGCAGGGATTAAAAAACTAAGTGGAATATTTCAACTAAAACAGTGTGTGTAACAATTTAAACAAAATGTACTGTGTCTCTACCACATAGGCAGTACATAACAGTTGCAACTATTTACAAGTAGAGGTATCAGGGCATAGGAATGGAGTGTTTTTTCGTTTAGGTTATGTATGTTGTCCTTTATAGTAGGGAGTATAAGCTTGATGTGGGCAGGTTCATGTTTAGCCTTTATCTAAGTTGAGTAGAGGGTTTTCCATGGTATTATAGTGTTTAGTGAATAGATAAGTTTTCAATTTTTTTCGGAATTCCGTTATCTCTGTTAGTGATCGTAAGTCCTCTGGTAGCGAATTCCAGACGGTTGGAGCTATGTGGGAAAAGGCTCTATTTGTTAATTTGTGAGTTTTTATGAATTCTTTTGGAATCTTTAGTTTATTTGATTGTCCTTTTCTATGAGTGGGCTTAGGTGGTTCTTTGCATATTAGATTACATAATGTCTTCGGGGCCAAGTCATTTAAGGCTTTGAATGTAGTTATTGTTGTTTTGTATATTATCCTGCTTTGTATTGGTAGCCAGTGAAGGGATGCTAGTATCGGTGTAATGTGTTGGAGTGAATTTATTTTTAATATAATTCTAGCTGTTGCATTTTGCGCTAGTTGGATTCTTTTGATGTTTTGTTTTGAAATGCCCATAAGTATTAGGTTGGCGAAATCGAAGTGGGGAGTTATGGTAGCCTGTGTTATATTGATAAAATCTTGTATAAATACAAGGGGGCGTAGTTGTTTGAGGATTTTAAGTTTGAAGTAGATTTTCTTTATGGTATTTCTAATGTGGGTTTCCATTGTAAGGTGTGTATCTAAAATTACACCTAGATATCTTATTTCGTTTTTTATTTTAATTTCTTGGTTTTGTAGTGTTATGTGGGTTGGAGGAATAAATGACTGGTTTTTTGTTACGATTAAGACTTCGGTTTTAGCATGGTTTATATGGAGGTTTTGGGTTTTTAGCCAGATTGTAATTTCATTGTAGCAGTCTGATAGGAGTTGAATCGGTAGGTTAGGAATCGTGAAAGGTATGTACATCATAATATCATCCGCATAGAGGTGATATTGTACTCCAAATTTTTTAAAGATATTGTAGACCGGTTTTATATAAATATTGAAAAGTAGGGCTGAAAGCGCTGAGCCTTGTGGTAAACCTATTTCTTGTTTGTATGTGTTGGATGTTTGATTACCTATTCTTACATTTTGTGTTCTGTTATTTAAATATGAGGTGAACCATTTATGTACGGTAGAGTTTATGCCTAACTGTCTTAGGTTGTTGAGCATTATTGAGTGATGCACGCTATCAAAAGCTGCTGATATGTCAATGAAAAGGAGGATGAACGCCTGTTTATGATTGTCAATTCCTTTTAGGAGTGTATCAATTAATACTGTTAGAAGTGTTTCTACTCCGTGGCGGGGCCGGAATCCATATTGTTGTTCGTCGAGTGGGTAAGATAAGTCTATAAATTCCTGTGTCTAATTGCACTACCTTTTCAATTATTTTGGCCAAGAATGGTATGCTAGAGATGGGCCTGTATGATGTTGGAGATGTCTTATCTAGTTTGCAGTTCTTTAGGATTGGGCGTATTTGTGCATGTTTGAGCGAGGGTGGAAGGTATCCTTGGGTTAGTGAGAGGTTGATTATTGGGAGAATATAGGATAGTAGAGTTGGTAGTGTGTTTTTTATCCATAATACTGGGCATGGATCTAAATACGAAGTAGTGGTATTTAGGCCGGAGATGATAGTTTTTAATGACACTTTTGAAATTAGCTGCAATAAAGTTAATTTGAAAAGGAAAGACAGCCTGTGAGGAGCCCGCCCCCATGACATCACTTCCTCGGGCTCTGCGATGACCGGAGGGCTCCTGACACAGTTTCTCTTTACTTTTCAATGTAAGTGTAGTGCAGCCGCTGCTCTGTACAAAGCAGAAGCAGCGGTTGGGCAGAGGGGGGTGTGTGTGTGTGTGAGTGAACCAGCAAAGGGGGGGGGGGAGTATGAGTGAACCAGCAGGGGGGGGGGCGATGGTGTGAGTGAACCAGCAGGGGAGGGGGGGTAAGTGAGTGAGTGACCCAGCAGGAGGGGTGAGTAAGTGACAGGGGGGTGGGTGAGTGAACCAGCAGTGGAGGAGGGGGGTGGTGTGAGTGAACCAGCAGGGGAGGGGGGTTGGTGTGAGTGTTTGATTCCTATTCAAGAGAATTACTTTATATATAGTCAATATAGGCACAGAGGTAAATTTTTTTAACATTTTCTAATGGTGGTGTGCCTCGTGATTTTTTTCATGAAAAAAGTGTGCCTTTGCACAAAAAAGGTTGAAAAACACTGATATATATATATTATGCATTTATTCATTTATTCTTATAAACCACATTTCCAAGGATCAGGGAGGTTTACAGGGAACACACACACACACACACAAAGAACAAAATACATACTAGACTAAACATGTATAGGCAACATCTTAGTCATTATAATGTCCATATAGTTAACAATAATTAAATAAATAACTGAATACAAAAATAAGTTAAAAAACATAATGCCATAAAAATAAGGAGATAAAAGGTCATATGTAAAGGTGACGAGAGTCCTCCACACATTTTCACAAATTACCACTGCTTACGCTATATAAGTTTTAATTAGTCTGCCTTACAGCTGTACATTTGGCTGATTTTGTTTAAAATACGCCAGATGCAGATGCTGTCCCCTTTGATGCCAGTTGGGTTCCCGCGGCTTTGTTGATTATGTACGCTGGTGTGCTAATTTTCCATCTCATATATTTTGATTCATAATATCAGCAACCTTGCTAGCTTATTGCTACACAACATTTATAGAGTGGGTTCATTCTTTTTAACCCTCTATTAATATTTAATGGATCACATTACTGAATGGTATCAGCTTGTTAGTGTACTCCTACATATAACAAGATGAAGAGTAGCCTAATTTTAAACATTGAGAATAACGTTAGGATTCATTTTTTTTAACATTTTGATTTAATATTGACCATATATGGCTGTTGCCACTTATTATAATATGATTTTGGTTTCTAATCATTATAAAACATCTCATAGACACAAGATGGTTTATGATAGAGCGCACTGTGGGCTCCTCCAATGTTTTTAATCCCCCTGCCATGACAGGGGTTTGGATGATCTGTGTTGTGGATTCCTGTGTACTCGAAACCCTTACAACTCATGACATCTATTGCCCTTTCTCTCCTATAGTGACCCTTTCCTTATGATGAGATGTAGCAATGGTTTTCTTAACGAGTTATTGATCTTTTCCCTCCTTTAACTATTCAGCAATTGTTGTTAGCAACAGAGCGCTTCCTAGGTGTCTCGCGAACTGATGAGTCATCTTATGTGTTAAGATTTCTGGTATATTCTTGCTACTAGTATTTTCAGAACTCTCGTCACCTTTACATATGATCATTTATCTCCTTATTTGTATGACATTATTATGTTCTTTAACTTATTTATATATTCAATTATTTATTTAATTATCGTTAACTAGATGGACATTCTAATTACTATAGGATGTCTCCTATCGATTTTATTATTCTAGGATGTGTTTGGTTCTTTTATATATACTATTTATCTTTTATTGATTAGTTATTTATTTATTGTTTCTTGTTTTTAAATGTATTTATGTTTTATGATTATCATTTAATGATAATTCATGTTTTTTATGTTTTAATTATGCTTTGCATATAATTTTTGAGGTTGCTGTCCCTTGAAGGCAGACATTGGCTGAAACACATGTTGGGCTGACCTTAAACACCAATAAAGTTCCAGTCTATCCAGTGGCATGTAGTTTTCCTGCTTTTCTTATGGCTGGTTACATTAGAGAATATACATAGTTGATCACAAAAGAAGAGATCAAAATGAAATACATCCAAAACACAAATTAATAAATATACTAACGAAGTGCTATCAATTTTCTCACAAAAAAAAATAACAGACCTGAAAAATTGGAATGATTTAAGAGCCTAACTTGCACAAAAGATTTCAATTGTTCTGGTTCAAAAAAGATATGTGTATTAGACTGGTGACTTAACACTGCACTGGCACAGATAATACAAGGTGACTTTTTACTTATGAGTTAATGTCCTTTCCTTGAGTCCTGCTAGACCAATCCAGACAAGTGGGTTGTGTTCCCCTACCAGCAGACTGGCAGAGACAAAGAACCAATGAAAAGCCCAGGTTTCAATGACATCATTCCTATGTCTCTATTCACCTCAGCCACCAGAGGCCCCCTTCAGTATATGTCTCAAAGCATATGGGAGGAACCTGGCAAGCAAGTCTCACACAACCTTAATTGTGGGCAACAATAAGTAATGAATAGGAAACTATGTACAGAAAAGCATAATTATAAGGCAGTCAGTAGAATATGAACCTGCAGAGTCGAGTATAAAAATCAAAGTGGACCCAAGGTACCGCAGCAGCAGAACAGAGCAAATACATTTTCAAGGGTGGGCCCTGGATTGGGCCAGCAGGACATTAACTGGTAAGTAAAATGTCACCTTCCATATCATCCTACTAGACTAACCCAGACAAGTGGTATGTACCAAAGCAATACCATCATTGGACAGGAAGACGACACAGTAGTTCGCAAAACCAGTCAAAGGCCGTGTCTGTTTATGCATGGAAATTCAAGCGGTAATGCTTGACAAAACTGGAAAGTGATGCCAGCGTTGCTCTGCTCTGCCCACGAGGATGCTTGTGTTCGGGTAGAATGGGCGTGCAAACCTTCCGTAACCTGCCTGTTCTCTAACAGATGCCCTGAGGCAATGGCATCCTTAATCCAGCATCCGAAAATCAACTTGGCTGCCGCGTCACCCTAGAGCATGCCAGCAAACAGCATAAAAAGATGATTGGACTTACAAAAGGAATTTATAACCTCCAAGTACCAGAGAAGTACCCTCTAAGCATCCACAAGGCAAAGATCCTTATACTTCCCCCGACACTGCTCCTTAGAGGGGGGCGGGCAAACCATCTAGTTCATGCCAAAGGGAGAAAGCACCTTAGGCAAGAAGGAAGGCACAGGTTGAACGGAGATGGCCTCCTTTGAAAAGGACAAATAAGGATCTCGGCAAGACAGAGCCTGCAGCTTGTACATCCGTCTTGTGGAACAAATCACGACCAAGACGATTGTCTTGAGTCAAATCCGTGTCAACGGCTCAAAGGGTGCTGCCATCAGAGCCTTGATCATCAGATCCAGATCCCAGTAAGGGATCACAGACCAGAGGGGAGGACGCAGACACCGAACTCCCTGGAGAAAGCGCAAGACATCCGGGTGCAAGACTAAAGACTTAGCAGCCACCGGACATCAGAAACAGGCCAAAGCTGCTACTTAAACCTTCAGGGAGCTAAGAGAAAGGCCATTCACCAGGCCATCATGTAAAAAGGCCAGCAAAGATTGCACCCTGGCCACCTCAGGAGCTAAATGCTGAGCACTACACCACTGCTCAAAGAGGCACCAGTTCCGCATGTATGCTAGCTTGGTAGACCTCCTCCAGGCTCCCAGCATAGTGGAGACCACAGCCAGAGAGTAGCCCTTACATGCTAGCTGTCTTCTTTCAAGATCCCAGCTGTTTGCGAGAAGGGAACAGGGTCCTCCAAGACTATCGGTCCCTGACACAATAGGAACAGAGATGGTGGCAACTGAAAAGGAGATGCCTGCAGGAGCTGTATCAGGTCTCCTCAGCCAATCTGGTGCAACCAGAAAAATCTCTGAGTACTGCTGGGCACTGTAGACCACTCTGAGCTGAAGTAGGTTGATCTGCAGAGCACTCTTTCCTGACCATCATGGGCCTTGTGCCTCCAGGTGATCGCAGTGGGCCCCGCAACCCCGTTTAGACACGTCCATCGTGAGAATGCACTGAATTGGGGGTGCCCAGAAGGGCATTCCAGCTCGGAGGTTGTGGGGGCTCTGCCACCAGTCGAGGGACATCGCCAGGGTCGGGGTGACCTGGATCCTGTCTTCCAAGTGGCCGGAAGATGGTGTTCACTGAGCGCTGAGCGTCTACTGGGCCTGCCACATTTGGAGGCGGGCAAAGGGTGTGACATGTACAGTAGAGGCCATGTGCCCCAGCAGGCGGAACAACTGTCTGGCCATCACCACCAAGCAGCCCTGAACATCCCTGGCCAGGGTGGAGAGGTGCAGCATGTGATCCTCCAGTAAGGTGGTCCGTGCCTGGGTGGAGTCCAGATGAACTCTAACCGCTGGGCCGGTAGCAAGTGTGACTTCAGGAAGCTGACTACAAACCCGAGCCACTGTAGCAGCCCTATGGTGCGCTGTGCAACATTGTGCACCTCCTCTGGGGAGAGGGCCTTGCCAGTCGCCCAGGTAGAGGAAGACAAAAACCCCTAGAAGAGGCCATTGATAGTGGCATCTGCTTACGACAAAATCTGAGGTACTGACGGTGCCCTGGACCCCTGGCCACGCAGGAGCTGAGGGACAGACTCTACCATGCACAAGGACTCCAATTCGTTCTGCAGGAGGTCCCTGTGCAAGGAGTCATGGGTAATGCCTCTGGAAAGAAGGAAGGAGGTAGCTGAAGAAAGTGGAGAAGGTAACCCTCCAGAATCACCTGCAACACCCGGGCATCTGCAGTGATGTCCGGCCGGAGGTACGCAAAGTGGACCAGCAGTCCTCCCATGAACCTTGGGCCCGTTGCCTCCTGAGGGAGACTATGCCCAAGGAGTCAAAAATTCCTCCCCAGGTTGCAGCTAGGGTACTGTTTGGGGCTTTTGCTTACGGAGGCCATGCCCCTTGCTCTTGGCCTGCTGTCCCTGTTGGGGAGGCTGGTAAGCCGGAAACTGGAGGAATTTCCTGTAATCCTTCTAGGTCTTCATTTGGAAGGGGTCCCCGTCCCCCCCAAAGCCTTCCGAAGGGAAGGATCAGCAGTCTTCCTAGACAGCCTGGTTCAGCTCGGCCGCCTTCTCTGTCATGGGTTTGCCAAAGAGGTTCTCTCCCCAGCAAGGGACGTCGGCCAACTTGTCCTGAACCCACTGCTTCAAGTCGGAAGACTAAAACCAGGCAAGGCATGGGCACTAATGCCCACCGCAGCCACAGGAGCCACCGACTTGAAACCGTTGAAGGCTGCCTGAGTCTGAAACGTGGAGTACTCTTTGACCCAAGAAATCAGGGCCTGTAAGTGCTCCAGAGATTCATCTGTCAACCCAGCCTAGAAACCGGCGAGCTCCTTCGTCAGATCCTGCAGGTACATGCCCGTGCACAGCTGGTCTGCCTGGATCCGGGTTGTGAGCATGGAGCCCTTATAGCACTTTCTGCCAAAGGCATCCATGGAACATGCATCCCTACCCGGGGGCACAGAGGAGTGCATCTTCTGGTTTTTGATCCGACGCATGGCAGACTCCACCACCAAGGACTTGTGAGGCAGCAGTGTCTTTTCGAAGCCATGGCTCTGGCTGACTCGATACTGAGAATCGAATCAACTGTTCACAATCGGCACCTTCACCAGGCTCTCCCACATCCTGAGCAAAAGCCTTGCCAAGAGGGGGGGCATGGGCGCCATCAGTCTCTCCTTCAGGGAAGCCTCATATTGTAGGATCTTGGGATCCTCCGTCCGAGGCTTGTCTGAGGCACCGCCAAACAGATGAGAGCCTGGGACATCTCCCTCATCAAGTCCAGAAAAGCTAGGTCCTCTGGAGGAGACCGCCGATGATGGTAAGGTGGAGAAGGGTCGGAGGGGATGTTCTGATGGAGGACGGTGTCAGGAGATTCCTCATCCATCTCCCAATCTGACTCAGCATCTGAGGAATCGCCAAGCAATCCTCAAGTCAATTCTGTGTCTACGACGGATAACTCCAGTGCTCTGCGGTGAGTCGTGTCTCGAGTTGGATGCCAATAGAGTTGGTGTCGGACGAGCCAGCTTCTCCAGGCTAGACTGGGTCTCCTCCGGGGAAACATTCGTAGAGGATGGCTCAGACGACTTGGAGGTTCCAGGTATCGGGCCGTACTGTGCCTCGAGGAACGCAGCAAAGTTGTGCTCCAGGGCCGCCATCCTGGCCTTGATGCCAGTTGGCTCTGCAGCAGTTGACTCGGGTCCTGAGGTCATTGAGCCTGGAGCCATGTCCCTCATAGGAGAATCACCAATGGTGATGGCATTGGGGGACCTGATCCGATCCCCTGATACCATGGGAGCCTCCTCCTGCTGGGGCTGCTTGGAGGGCTGCTCCCGGCTGTCTCCGACTCTGAGCCTGGGCGCTGGAGGTCTTACCTGCTGGTCCAGGATCGGTTTTCGCCTTAGACGACGTTGTGGACCCACGGGGAAGGTCTCTGGAGGACAAATCCCAGTCCGAGGCTTCAACTGAGCCCGGGGGGTGGGGGCATAACGAGTCGGACACCAGTTCTGAGGGCAGAGATTCTACTCTCGATGCTGGTCCCGAGGCAGACTTAGAACCAAACAGCTCCTCTTGCTGCTTTTTATGATCCTTGTGGTTCTTTGCTGACATCTGTTAGAAGTGCGGGCAAGTAGACACGTCATGGTCCACCCCGAGGCATTTTATGCAGCAACTGGGGCGGTCTGTGATGAACATAGTGCGGGGGCACTTGCCACATTGCTTAAAACCACTGATCGAGGCCATAGTGGGAAAGAGCACCCACGAGGTCAAAATCAGACATCTCAATCAGCTAGGCAGCGAGCAAAGACCCATGCGCTGAAAAAAAACGAGAAAAAAGGGGACCTGAGAAAAAACACGATGCCGAGGCTGTGGACTTTGGCGGTGGAAAGGTAACCGGAACCAATCCTGGTGAAAAGAACGAAGAAAAATTGGTAAAAAAAAAAATCAACTTTAACTGAGGACACAGATGGCATGTCTGCAGGGCTCCGTGGACAAAGATGGCACCCTTGGGAGAAGTGGTGACGGCACATGAGCAGTGTAACTACCTAAGGCTTTCTCTAAAAACTGGGGATTGATTCTGTGCAGGTTTCACTGGCGCAGACATCACCCATATGTGAGGACTGACTTCCTTCTTCTTCCTGGAGAATAACGAAGATTTTGTTATCACCTTTACACCTTAAGCTGGGTCTAATGAAAAATGTTGTCAAGGTCATAGACAAAACAAACCTAGCTTTCCAGCTTCTCAGTGAGAAATTTCCAAGACTAAATGAAGCTAAGATAAAAGGTGGTGCCTTTGTTGGTGAACTTCTTTAAGATGATGCATTTAGCTGTGCACTACATGACAAAGAAAGAATGGCATGGAAAGCCTACCAGTTAGTGGCACCAATTTTTTTCAGAAAAAACAAGGCAGATAACTACAGGGAGCTGGTTGAAAAGCTCCTCAATGCATACAAGAGTGTTGGCTGCAACATGTCACTAAAGATACATTTTTGGCACTCTCATCTTGATTTTTTTTCTTCCGAACTGCAGAGCAGTGAGCAGTTAACATGGCAAGCAATTTCATCAGATCACTGCAGCGATGGAGAAAAGATATCAAGGCAAATGAAAGCAGTCAATGCTTGCAAGACTATTGCTGCTGGACAGTGACAAGAGATGCTGTATTTACAGAATACAAGAGACAAGCCAAAAAACGCCAAGTAGACACTGAATATGGTTTGAAATGAATACTAATGCATAGTTGTTTCCTGCTTTCTGTTTCATACTAACTTTTTAAATAAATTGTATTTAAAATAATCCTTTGGGTAATTTTTAAACTTTTAAAGATGACAGGTGAAATATGATCAAGGTCATATATACAGCAACCATAAACAATGAAAAGACCTAGGTTTATAATAATTTGTGATTACAGCTCTACCAGCAACACGCTAAATATAAGCACAAAATGGAAAAGCTTAGATATCTTAGAACAGTAGCCAATCTGCGATTTTAATGATCATTTTTTAATTCAGCGCATCAAAATCCATAAGAATTGGCAGATTTTGTCTCTGAAGCAGAAAACTTTTAAAAAATTGTAGATCAGTGTTATAACCAAACAGGGCTTCCACATTCAGCCTGAATTCCAGGGAGGACAAACCTGAGTCCGGAAGCTCTCCTCTTGGAAATGACCCCCTAAGACCAGGGGACACAGCTGACACAGGTCCCCTAGAAGATGATGAGCGGTTCATAGCACAGTCACAGGATCCTCTGGCCAGAAAGAATAGTTACTCACCTGTAACAGGTGTTCTCCAGGGACAGCAGGAATCAGTCCTCACTTATGGGCGACGTCGGCACTGATGGAGCCCGCGTGGAGCAACTCCCCAGCTTTCAAAGAAAGCCTTTGAGATTGCTGCCACGCATAGATGGTCCTCTTCCCGCCCAAAGGTGCCATCTTGCTCAGTCAGGTCCCCTAGCTAGAGCCCTAAGCAGATGGCAAGGGAAGGACAAAACCAGCAACTTTTCAGGGGAGGTGGGAGGTAGTGAGGACTGATTACTGTTGTCCCTAGAGAACATCTGTTACAAGTGAGTAACTACGCTTTCTCCAGCAACAAGCAAGAAGTCAGTCCTCACTTATGGGACTCCCCAGCTACAGGCTACCGAGCCTGTAACCCAAAAACGTCTCCACGAGGCTGTGAGCAGAATTCGATGCTTGAAGGAGCCCGAGTCTTTGGGTCCCCGGGATGAAGCTCTCGGTAGCCGAAGAAGAGTCGGAGGGCAGGAGTTGCTTATACCCCGAATAGATTATGGAGTGCAGCCTGGCCGAAGGAGCTGTCCCACTGGGATTCCCTTTCCAGGCAGTAGTGCGAAGCGAAAGTGTTCGCTGAAGACAAAGGTTGCAGCCCGGCAGATGTCCGTTAGAGGCACTAAGTGTAGCGAAGCCACCGAAGCTGCCTTGGCTCGGACGCCGTGCGCGGTGACAAGTCGATCCAGTGGGGCACCCGCCTTTGTTTGGGCGAAGGTGATGCAGTCCGCCACCCAGACGGAGATGGTGCATTTGATAACTGCGTGCCCCAGGCGATTGGGATCAAAGGCGATAAAGAGCCGGTCGGACTTGCGATGAACTTGGGTACGCGGCAGGTAGAAGGCAACAGACCTTGTGATAAGGAAGCTTATCATAGCTCAGGAAGGAGCTATAGAAAAGGTGAAGTGACTCTGAACAAGCAACCTGTCAGTTCTGGTAGAAATAAGAAAACAGAATTTTCCCATAAAAGACTACCAGTCCCAGAATGCACCAGGTTTCCAACAGCCATTAGAGGAGCTGAAGTGGGGAAACGTGTGTTCAATCAGGAGGGCTATGAGGTAATCCCTAAGCACTCATCTCAAAGGGCAGGGCCTGATTCAGCACAGCTGCGCTGTGTTAGGGAGGAGCACTCATCTAAGCAGAATAAGAGTAGAGTTTATTCTATAGATGACCATCTTCATGATCACCTTGGATATCCAGAGAATTATCCTCAGTTTCATCTGAAGGATCATCAGAAGCCAAACCGGACGGACAGAGAGGCAAGGAAACCCTCTGGAAGAAAGAGGAGAAAAGCCTTTGAGAGGTCTAGAAGAGTCCAAAGCAGTACGTATACTGGGAGGTATTCCAAGGGCCAGCATACACCATTGGACTGGGGAAAGCCAGAGGAATGGTGCTGCAGAGCTAGGAATCTCCAGACGCTACCTGTGAGGGAGACGGCTGCACGTGGAAGGGACCCTAAGACCCGTGCCAGAAGGTATGTGAAGAGAGATCCAGTATCCAGGGATCTGGATTGGAAGGCTGGACATAAGAACTGGACTACATACTGGCCAGGCTATATAGAGAGGAACTCTAGCAGCAATGGAAGCTCAGGTATGAACACTGATCTATGCCCTAGCTATAACCTTGAAAGACAGAAGGGAAACAAGTATTCTCCTGAAAGTGCTCCATTGAGAGATTCATCTGTGCCAATCCATGATATTGAACCCATGCTTGTTGAACAAGGGGGAATAATAGCAGATGAAGATCCTATTTATATGGACTGCTCTCTATCTAAACTCCGTTGGTAACTTTCTGTTACAAAGTACAGCAACCATCACAAAGAAATATAAACTTGTTCTTTAATCCACTCAGAAAAGCTCCTGAAGCAGGATTTGACCCACACAGTAGAAAGCAAGCCAGCTAAGGGGTTTCAGCTGGATAACTGCTAGCAATTAAGCCTTACCTAATTGCTTGTGAGCTAGGAGAGAATCACTTCTGAATCTATGTGGGAAGTAATCAGAAGTTAACCTGAAAAGAACAGTTTGTTTCTTGCTTTGTGGCTTTTCATTTGTTGTTTTCCTGATTTTGACTTTGTTTTTCCAAGTTAACACTGAAAGCAAGTTACCTGATTTATGTGCTACCAAGCATATCTGTGTTGGGAGAAATAACCCCATAAATAAAAATCTTATTGGCTTTACCCAAGAGCACAACTAAATTATTGTCAGCAGCAGTGTCTGGTGTGAATGAACTACATTGCCCAAAATCCCTTGCAAATCATATAGATGTATGCACTTGCCCAGACTGTGAAGATTCTCACCCAGGCAGCCGTCTGACAACCTCTTGCAGTCGAGTGTATGTAATATCGCCGATGCCCGGTTGGCATGCAGTCTCAGGATGAAGGTTGGTAGGACTATCTCCTGATTGAGATGAAAGTCCGAGACCACCTTCGGAAGGAACTTGGGATGGGTGCGGAGGACCATCCTGTTACCGTAGAACCTGGTGTACAGAGCCTTCAGCCATGAGGGCCTGGCGTTTGCCGACTCGGCGAGCCGAAGTCAAAGTCACCAGGAAGACACCTTCCTGGAGAGATGCCGAAGCGAGCACGTTGTCATCGACCAGAAGGGTGATCGTGTAAGCTGCATAAGCACCACGTTGAGATCCCACTCTGCCGGAGGAGACCGGATGGGAGGTTTGGAAAGCAAGAGACCTCGCATGAAGCGGGAGACCTTCGACGGGGAGGTGGTTTGCTGAAATGGCGCTCAGGTGTACCCTGACAGAATTGGATTTCAACAATGCCTTTGAGAGGTGGAGGAGATATTGAAGAACCACTGGGTAGAGCAGGAGAATGGGTCGATCCAGAGCTTGGAGCACCAGACCGAGAAGTGTCACCACTTAGAGGCGTGCGCCCATCTTGTCGAGTCTTTCCTCGACGCGAGGAGAACCTCCTCGACCTCCTCCGGGAGGTGCAGCGGAGCTAAGGCGACCCATTCAGCCGCCAGGCTGTAAGGGACAGCGAGGCCAGGTTCGGGTGGAGCGCCTGACCTTCCACTTTCAGACGAGAGCCGGAGCAGAAGCGGGAACCAGGGCTGTCGAGGTCACGAGGGCGCCACGAGGATCAACGAGGCTCGGTCCCGCTGAACCTTGTGGAGGGTCCTCGCAATGAGAGGAGTGGGAGAGAACGTGTAAAGGCGGCCAGAGGTCCTACTCAAGAGGAACACATCCGGGGCCACCCTGCTCGGGTGCGGGACCCGGCTGCAGAAGCGGGGAAGCTGCGCGTTCACCCGGCTAGCGAACAGATCTATGGATAGGGTTCCTCACCGACAGAACAAGAGACGGGCGACCTCTGGATCCAGGCGCTGCTCGTGTGAGCGGAGGATCCTGCTGAGTTTGTCCACGAGGACATTCTCCTGGCCTGGGAGGTAGACCGCTCGTAGGGTCATCCCACGGCGAAACACAAAGGAGCATCGCCTCTCGGCAGAGGAGACAGAATCATGTTCTCCCCACCTTGTTTATGTAAAACATGGCTACCCTGTTGTCTGTCTGCACAAGCACCGACTTTCCCCACAGATAGCCTTCGAAGGCCCTCAGGGCCCATCGGACCAACCGAAGCTCGAACAAGTTGATCTGCTACGGAGACTCCTCGAGCAACCACTGCCCTGGGTGCACAATGCACCGCAGCGGGCTTCCCACCCCAACAGGGAAGCATCCATCATCAGGACGAGCTTGTGCTGTGGGGTCTGGAAGGGCATGCCCCAAAGGAGATTTCAGGGATCCTGCCACCAACTCAGGGAGATGTGGAGACCCGGATAGGGTCTCTGAGGTGGTCGAAGGACCGGCTCCATTGTGCCCTAAGGCATCACTGGGATGTCCGCATGTGCATGCGGGCGTGGGGGACCACATGGACGGCGGAGGCCATGTGTCCTAGGAGGCGCAGCATGGCCCGTGCCACAACCCAAGCCCTGTTCTGGACCTGGTTTGCCAGAGCCCGGAGGCAGTCTGCCCAGTCCGCAAGCAGGAAGGTGGTTGCTCACACCGTGTCGAGGCATGTGCCGATGAACTCCATGGTCTGTGCCGGTTTGAGGTGGGACTTGGAGTAGTTGACCAAGAAGCCGAGGCGTTGGCGTTCGAGGAGAAGGATCGTGTGTGATGCCGCCAGGTGGACTTTGCCGATCGAGGTCCCTGTGACGAGCCAGTCATCGAGGTAGGGGAAGATGGGTATGCCCTGCCGCCTGAGGGAGGCGGCAGCTGCAGAGAAACACTTTGTGAAAACCCGTGGTGCAGACACAAGCCCGAAGGGGAGCAGTCTATATTGGTAGTGTTCCCCCTGCACCATGAAGCGCAGGTATTGCCTTGCTGGGGGTGGACTAGGATGTGGGCGTAAGCGTCCTTGAGCTCCAAGGAGCATAGCCAATTGCCCTGCTGAAGGAAGGGCAGCAGGACGCCAAGCGATAACATTTTGAACTTCTCCCGCACCAGTAACTTGTTTAGGTTCTGGAGATCAAGGATGGGGCGTAGGCCTCTGTCTTTGTCGGAAAAAGAAAGTAGCAGGAGTAGAACCCATGGCCTCCAAGGTGCAGCGGAATCTCCTCGACTGCCCGTTGGGCAAGGAGGTTGGACAGCTCCCGTTGCAAGAAGGTCTGTGCGAAAGCAGCTGAGTAGGCTCCGCTGGAGAGAAGGGAAGAGGGCGTCTGTCCAGGCGGAGAACGTATGTGTCTCGGACTACCAGGAGGACCCAGGTGTCCGTGATCGATGCCCACTGCAGGGCGAACAGGGACAGGCGTCCCCCCCACCGGCGGAAGTGCTGCCGGGGGGCGAGAGGCTATGCCATTGCCATCAAAAACCCTGCACAGGCTGGGGTGGTGTCGGTGGCTGGGCCATAGGGCCTTTAAGTTTGCGGTGGGCATGCGCACCTCCCTTCCCCTGCATGCCGGGAGCCAGCGCAGGAGTGGGCGGGAAGGGTGGGTAACCCAGGTAGGGGAGCCCCTTTTTTGGAAGAATGGCTTCTTTGTTTGCTGCTTCTTCCGAGGGAGGGAGGAGATCTTACGCGAGAGACGAGTTTGAGTCACAAACTCTGTTTCTATCTCAGCGGCCTTATCCTCCATAGGTTTATCAATAGTTGCTTGCTGAGGCAGGAGACGTCCAGGAGCTTCTCCTGGACCCACTGCTTGAGGTCTGAGGACTGGAGCCACGCCTGGTGTCGTGCCCCGATGCCAACTGCTGCAACTTGGGCGGAGGACACAAACCCGTCATACGTGGTGCGGGAGAGGTACTTCGAACACTCCGCGATGGATCTCAGGAGGGTTTGGAACCTGAGAAGGGGTTCACCCCCGAGGCCTGCGGAGAACCCACCGAGCTCCTTGGCGAGGTCACGCAGGAACATGCACATATACAATTGGTATGCTTGGATGTGGCATGTGAGCATGGACCCCTGATAAGCTTTGTGCTCAAGGGCATTGAGGGCTCTCGACTCCCTGCCCGGGGGGACCGAAAAGTGAGACTTCGGGCTCTTTTGCTTCCACATCACCGACTCCACTACCATGGAGGTGTGTTGAAGCTGGGTCTTCCGGAACCCTGGGCCGCGCTGGACCCTGTACATGACGTTGAGGTGCTTGCTCACAATGGGGACCAAAGCAGGTGTCTCCCACATGCGGAGAAGCAGTCTTGACAAAATGGGAGGAACAAACAGTAAGAGACTAGCGAGGCAGGGAATCATACTGTAGAATATCAAGCTCGTCAGCTCGCGGCTCCTCTTCGTGCGGGATATGGCACTGGCCCTCAGCCTGGCTACGCAGACTCAACACCAGGAATGATGTGTCCTCGGGCAGCGAATGCCTCTGAGAGGCGGGCGGGGACGGGTCTACCAAAGGAAGGTCCCTGTGGAGATGGGTCTCCGGGGAAGTATCCCCGTCCGACTCCCAGCCCGAGAGGTCCGAGAAGTAGTCCAACACGGGCTGGTCGCCCTGTCCAGAGGCAGAGGTTCACTTGGAGCTTGAGGTCTTAGAGGATTTTGCTCCCGAGGACCGGGAAGGTGAGCGAGACAGACGCCAAGGACCCTCACGAGGCCCACGGTTCTCAGGGGTTTCCAGGGTGGGTTTCAGTGTCCCTCTTGAGGGAACCTCGGTCTCGAAGCACGGGCCAGCCGTGCTGGGCTTGAGCGCCTGCTGGGCAGCTAAGGTGGCAGAAACACTGTGCTCTAGTGCCAGCATTCGGGACTCCCACGCGGATGTGGGTCCCTGCGACACCGACAATGGGGTTACTGGGTCTGGTGTGGAGGAGAGGGCGTCCTCACCAGGACGACCCTCAGGAGACCAGGCACCATTGCCAGAGGCCTCCGTATCTGTATGAGGTACCTTTCGAGGCCGCTTCTTGTCCGACTGCCGGGAACGCCGGGGGGGGGGGGGGGCAGAGCGACCGAGTGTGGGAGCACTTGCGCTTGTCTGGAGCCCCCGATAGCAATTTCGAAATCTTCTTCTTCTTACATCTCTCCACTTCAGGGGCCCCGACGACAGAGGGTGTCACCGGGGAGTCCAAGCGCCACCTTCTAGAAAATGTCATCGGACTTCTGCTTACGACTTAGCAGGGCTTTGGAGGACATTTTCTTGCAAAGAAGGCAGAGCTCCGGGTCATGGTCGGCCCCAAGACACAGAAGACAGCAGTCATGGGTGTCTGTGAGTGACATGTTTTTGGAGCATCTGTCACATTTCTTAAAATCGGTGGCCTTGGGGCAAAAAGGGCCCCTGCTAGGTTGAAGACCTATGCGGCCAGCGGTTGAGGGAAAAAGGGCACGAAGCCCGCAAAAGGAAAACTTTTACAGAAAAGGATGTCCCCTCGCTCAAGGAAAAAAGAAGAGCAGGGAAGGACGGCAGAGGACCGGTGCTACTGGAAAAAAAAGGCCAGAGGCCGAAAACAAAACACTTTTTCCGAGGGACGAGGACGTGCGTCCGAAGGGCTCCGTGGAAAATGGGAGACTGAGCAAGATGGCACCTTTGGCCGGGAAGAGCACCACGCATGCGTGGCAGCAATCCCAAAGGCTTTCTTTGAAAGCTGGGGAATTGCTCCGCGCGGGCTCTGTCGGTGCCGACGTCACCCATAAGTGAGGACCGACTTCCTGCTTGTTCCTGGAGAAAGCACAGTTACTTACCTGTAACAGGTGATCTCTGGGAACAGCAGGAATTAGTCATCACATATGGGTACGTCGGTACCGACGGAGCCTGCGCGGAAAAGCTCCCCAGCTTTTCAAATGAAAAGCTTTTGGGGCCTCCCACTGCACATGCGCGCTGCCTTCCCGCCTTCCTGACCAGCTCTCCTCAGTTCGAGTTTAAAGCTGAGACAATAGAGAGAGAGGACAGGAAGATAGAGGAATAGAGAGACAACTCCTAGGGGAGGTGGGTGGGTTGTGATGACTAATTCCTGCTGTTCCCAGAGATCACCTGTTACAGGTAAGTAACTGTGCTATCTCTAGGAACAAGCAGGAATAAGTCATCACATATGGGGACTCCCTAGCTGAGATGCCTGGGAGATCCCCCTCCAAGGGTAACCATCTTCGGATGGATCTCAGGCATCCATTCTGGGAAGGTGGGCAGGAGTTGTTTAAGTATGGAACAGGTGTTTGAGGACAGCCTGACCAAACAAGGCATCCCGGCGGGAGTCCTTGTCCAAGCAGTGATGGGCTGTGAAGGTATGCACCGAGGCCCAAGTGGCTGCTCGACAGATCTGATCTATGGATACAGAGTGAAGATGAGCCATAGAAGTGGCCATGGCTCTCATATTGTGAGCTGTGACATGGCCTTCCAGAGAAATGTTCTTACTCTGGTAAGCAAAGGAAATACACTGAGCAATCCAGTTGGAAAGTGTGCGTTTGGCGACTGGAAGTCCCAAATGAGAAGGATCAAAAGCCACGAAAAGCTGAGAAGACTTTCGATGTGGCTGAGTTCTATTGAGGTAAAAGGCGAGAGCTCTTTTACAGTCAAGAGTATGAAGGTTCCTCTCTGCACTGGATGCATGAGGAGCCGGAACAAAGACAGGTAGATATACCTCTTGATTAAGATGAAAAGGCGAGACCACTTTAGGCATAAAGTGGGGATTCGTCCTAAGGACCACCTTATCATGATGAAATCTGGTATAAGGTGGATTTGCCACCAAAGCTTGCAGTTCACTGATGCGGCGAGCCGAAGTGACTGCAATAAGGAAAAGGACCTTCCAAGAAAGAAATTTCAGGGAGGTAGATACCAACGGTTCAAAAGGTGGCTTCATAAGTTGACCCAGAACTAAATTCAAGTCCCATGCTACCGGAGGAGGCCGGATGGGAGGCTTAGTGAGGGTTAGGCCTCTCATGAATCTTGCAATAAGAGGATGAGAGGAAACAGATTGTCCATTTATAGGTTTTAAGGATGCTGTAATAGCACTTAAATGGACTCGTACTGAATTCGTCTTGAGGCCTGCATTGGAAAGATGCAGGAGATAGTCTAGTAGAGAATTCAAAGGAAGTGCCAGAGGGTCAAGACCCTGTTGAGCACACCAAATGGAAAAACGTTTCCATTTGAAAGCATAGGAACGCCTGGTAGAGGGTTTCCTAGAGGCATAAAGGATATCTTTCACTGGTTGAGAAAGATTAAACTCTTGAAGGCTTAAAGCCTTCAGTAACCAAGCTCGGAGATGTAGGGACTTGGGGTTTGGATGCCACAAAGTCCCCTGCTCCTGAGACAGAAGGTCTGGTGCAGCTCCCAGGTCCAGGGAGGAGCCCTGGGAGAGCTGTAGAAGGAGAGGAAACCACACTTGGCGTGGCCAGCGTGGAGCAATGAGGATCATGGATCCGTGATCCCTCTGAAGTTTGAACAGAGTCTTGGGAATCAAAGGAATGGGTGGAAAAGCGTACAGGAATTCCTGACCCCAATGCAGGAGAAAGGCATCGTTGGCCTGAGTTCCCTGACACGGAGTCCTGGAACAGAACCGGGGAAGTGAGGCATTCCACGGACTTGCAAAGAGGTCTATGTCCGGGGTCCCCCATTCCTGAAAGATTCTGCGTATCTGGTCCATATGTAGGGACCATTCGTGTGGGAGCAGAACTCGACTGAGTCTGTCTGCCCGAGAGTTTTGAACTCCTGGAAGATATACTGCCAGAAGATGAATTTGGTGCTCTCTGGCGAAGGCCCATAATCTGAGAGCTTCGTTGCAAAGCGACAGAGAGCCCGTCCCTCCTTGTTTGTTGATATAAAACATGGCCACCTGATTGTCTGTCTGAACTAGGACCGTCAGGTTGGCAAGGAGGGTATGGAAGACTGTGAGGGCAAGGAAGATTGCTCGCAGTTCCAGAAGGTTGATATGAAGGGTGGTCTCTTGGGGAGACCAGAGTCCCTGAGTGGAGAGATGTTGAAGATGAGCTCCCCACCCTGTTTGGGAGGCATCTGTTGTGAGGGTTGCTTGGGGCAACGAAGGTTGGAAGGGGGTCCCCAACAACAGATTTTTGGAGGATGTCCACCACTGGAGAGACCAAAACAGACGTTTTGAGGTGAGTACCTGGTCTGACAGCAGTCCCGATGCTTGAGACCACTGGGTGGCCAATGTCCATTGAGCTGCTCTCATATGGAGATGAGCATAGGGCACCACATGAACCGTGGAGGCCATGTGGCCCAGAAGTTGCAGCATTTCTCTGGCTGACAAGTGACTTCGGGACTGAGCCTGGGAGGCCAAGCTTATTAGCCTTTGGCCTCGGACCAGAGGGAGGTAGGCCCTTGCAGTGGTGGAGTCCAATTGGGCCCCTATGAATTCCAGGGACTGAGTAGGGATGAGTTGGGACTTGGGAACGTTTACCACAAGTCCCAGATATTGAAGAATACGCCTTGTGCGGTCCAGAGAAATCTGGGATTCTGATTGAGATGGAGCTCGGATGAGCCAGTCGTCCAGATATGGGAAGACAAAGATTCCCATGCCTCTGAGAAATGCGGCAACGACTGCCATGCATTTTGTGAATACTCTTGGAGCAGAGGCCAGACCGAAGGGTAGTACTCTGTACTGGAAATGTTTTCCCTGGAACAGAAATCTTAGATATTTTCTGTGGGATGGATGGATGAGTATATGAGTGTACGCATCCTTGAGATCTAGAGAACAAAGCCAATCTTGACTCTGAAGGTATGGAAGGAGAAGGCCCAGAGAGAGCATTTTGAATTTCTCCTTGAATAGAAACCTGTTCAATTCTCTCAGATCTAGGATAGGTCTGAAGCCCCCTGTCTTCTTTGTTATGAGAAAGTAAGGGGAGTAGAAACCTAACCCCTGTTGTGGAGGAGGAACCTCCTCTATTGCCCCTTGGGCAAGAAGAGAAGAGACTTCCTGACCCAACAGGGTCAGAAGAGATGGGGGAGAACTGAATTGCCTCACCATGGTATGGGGAGGAAGGCTGGAGAAATGAAGTTTGTAGCCCTCTCGGATAATAGAGAGGGTCCATTGCTCTGATGTTATTTGCTCCCATCTGGGAGCAAAGTGAGCTAGCCTTCCAGGAATGGTGAGGGGCTCTGGTTGTGCTAGAGCCTGAAACGGCAAGTTCTCTAGAGGGAAGTCAAAACCCCTGAGGGGGTTGAGCCTGCTGGGATGTAGCAGACACTGCAGGCTTTGACTTTACCTGCTTAGATTGTTGACGCTTAGCCGCAAGGCGAGGCTGAGCAGATTGCTGGCCAGTATTTGTGGGAAATCTGGTCTTTTTATAGTAAGGCCTTTTAAAAGGCTTCTTTTTGGTAGGGGTAGAAGTAGACTTGGAAAGTCTATCTAGAGTGGCATTTTCTGCATCCATTTGAGCAGCTTTAATCTGCCAGTCTTCCCCAAATAAGTTCTCACCGGTACAGGGCAGATTCCTGAGGCCTTCTACAACCCAGGGTTCTAGGTTAGAAGCCTGGAGCCAAGCGAGACGTCGGGCTGCAATAGCAATTCCCGAAGCTCTGCCTGCAACTTCAAAGGAATCAAAGGCTGCCCTGTTGGAGAACTTGGAGACCTCGGAAAGTTGTGTCACCATAGAAAAGAAGTCCGCCCTTTGATCATCAGGGATAAAGGGGGCAAAATTCTGTATTTTTAGGGCAAGTTGCCCAAGATACATGCCCATATAAAGGCTGTAAGAGTTGATCCTGGCTATAAGCATACTAGCCTGGAACATCTTTCTTCCAAAAGAGTCTAGGTTCTTACATTCTCGCCCTGGAGGGGTAGAAGAATGCCTCTTAGGACTCTTTATTTTCTTCATGGCAGACTTCACCACAATGGAGTGGTGAGGCAGCTGAGTTTTCTGGAACCCAGGCGAAGGAGGGACCCGATACATGGTGTCCAACCTGCGGGAATGGGGAGACAGTGTTAAAGGAGTCTCCCACAAATCCATCAAGTGTTCTTGAAGGATTTCATGGACAGGCAGAGTGACTGCCTCTTTAGGAGCTTTTGAGTATCCTAAAATGTCCAATTTTTTTGATCTGGGTTCTCTTTCAGAAGATGTAGTAATAGAAAGTGCTTTAGCTACATCAACAATGAAATCCTGAAAGGATAAATCCTCTGGAGGAGACATCCTCCTCTTGGGAGAAGAGGGCTCCTCAGGAAGAGTAAGCTCAGCAGAGTCATCAGAGGAATTGAATTCATCAGAAGAATCTGAGTACTCCTTCTGTGCTTCCAATGTACGATACGCATACCGATCGGTATAGACATCGGGCGTATCGGGCATGGGATCGGTACCGGGCGAAAGCCGGAATCCGGCATGTGGAACCGATCGACGTTTAGAAGTCGATGGTCTCGGTTCCGGTGTAGATACCAGAACCGGGGTCGGTACCGATGAAATCGGTACCGAGGGCGTCGCAGCCTTAATGAAGGCCAGTACGGCTTGCTGCATGGTCTGGACAGTACTGCCCATAGACGCCACTACTGCCTGGATGTCGGTACCGGTATGGGCCGGTACCCCAGAGCAGTCCAACAGGTGATCTGTCGAAGCCGTGCCATCGATGTCAACCTGTGACCCCATGATTGCTTTGGAGGCCGGAACCTCCCGCCGGGGTTTTTTGGCCTGGGCAGAATCCTCGAACTCAGAACTGAGAGCCTCTCGATCTTTAGAAAGAGATTTGCTTTTAGAGGATTTGCCCACAGAAGTTTTGGTTACCTGAGATCCATCCGGAGAGGAAGACCTGGATGACTGTGATGCTTCTGAAGGAAACAGCACATGGAGCTTGTTAGCCCGGTTCTGCAAACCGCGTTTAGACATCTGGGTGCAGGATGGGCAGTCCGGTATGGAGTGCTCAGGTCCCAAACATTTGAGACACCATTCATGGGTGTCTGTGACAGAAATGACAGCACTGCATTTGGTACATTTTTTGAAACCAGGGACTGGCTTCTCCATGAGGAGAAATTGTGTAGGCCTTAAGGCCTAACACCGGGTACCAAGCTGTGCTGAAGAAAATAAAAAAGTCTTTTTTTTTTTTTTTGATATAGAAAGAAAGAAAGACCGGCGATACCGGTTTCGGTATGGGGAAGGCAGGTACGCGGTCTAAAGAAACAAACAAAAGTAACAAATTCTTCAGCGGTGACAGGAACATGACCTGCTGGCTCCGCGGAAAAAGAAGAACTGAGGAGAGCTGGTCAGGAAGGCGGGAAGGCAGCGCGCATGTGCAGTGGGAGGCCCCAAAAGCTTTTCATTTGAAAAGCTGGGGAGCTTTCCCGCGCAGGCTCCGTCGGTACCGACGTACCCATATGTGATGACTTATTCCTGCTTGTTCCTAGAGATTAATTGCATCCCCCGTCTGGGAGAGGGGAAGCAAACCCCCCAGAGATGACTCAGAAGCTGCTATGCAAGAGCTGCAGAGTCCAGAATCCAGAGATGAGACACCTCGCTTGCCACAGGTCAAACAACACTTCTGCAGGAAGATATAGAGAGTTAAGGTAAGTATCATAGTGTATGCTAAGGCTGCAGCAGCCCGAAGGCACACGTTAACTCTGCTTTTATTGTAATTCGTGCTACAAGAGCGAAGGAAGAAGTGCGCAATGGAACCACTTGGGCAGAATGTGCACTACAGCAGTGCAACCGCTAGGCACAAAATAGGTAAAAATGCTATTAATGCAGGCAGAAAATGGCAGGAAACCACCACACCACACCAACGGTCACCAGCAGTCCACCCCAAATTGCGTCCCAGGGAGATGGAAAGAGTAGTTACTCACCTGTAACAGGTGTTCTCCAGAAGCAGCAGGAATCAGTCCTCACATATGGGTGTCATCGGCGCCGATGAAGCCCCAGCGGAGCATTTCCCCAGCTTTCCATGAAAGCCTTTGGGAATGCTGGCACGCATGCGCGGTTACCTTTCCACCTAAAGGTGCCATCTTACCTCAGTCAAATGACATAGCTAAGAAGAGCACACAAAAATGTAAAAACACAAACTATGTACAACTGCAACTCCAAGGGGAGGAGGGAGGGTTGTGAGGACTGATTCCTGCTGCTCCTGGAGAACACCCGTTACAGGTGAGTAACTACTCTTTCTCCAGGACCAAGCAGGAAGTCAGACCTCACATATGGGTGACTCCCTAGCTCTGGGCTACCGAGGAACCCAGGCTGAACAAGAGAACTCCCTCTAGTCCCAGCAGCAAAGAAAGGCTTTTCAAGGACACAACCTCCACCGGTAGCCCAACAGAGGGCAGGAGTTGCTTAAAACTCAAAGAGATTCCGGAGTACTGCTTGGCCAAAAGCACTGTCCCTATGGGACTCCCTCTCCAGACAGTAATGGGCTGCAAAAGTCTGGCTTGAAGACCAAGTTGCAGCCCTGCAGATGTCTACCATGGGCACAGAGCGGAGATGAGCCACTGAGGCAGCCATTGCCCTGACACGATGGGCCATGACCCTACCCTGCAAAGGAAGGTCAGCCGCCTTGTAAGCCCAGGTGATACAGTCAGCCACCCAGATGGACAAGGTACGCTTGGACACAGCTAACCCCAACTTATTGGGGTCAAAGGATACAAAGAGCTGAGTAGCCCTTCTATGCCCCTGCGTACGGTCAAGGTAGAAGGATAAGGCCCTCCTACAGTCCAGGGTATGCAAGACTGCTTCAGCCTGGCTTGCATGAGGCCTAGGGAAGAATGTTGGAAGAAGAACCACCTCCTGATTGAGGTGGAAAGAGGAGACAACCTTAGGGAGGAACTTGGGATGAGTCCTGAGGACTACCCTGTTCCTATAAATCCTGGTGTAAGGCCTATCACAGACCAGGACCTGAAGCTCGCTCACTCACTCGCCTAGCCGAGGTAAGGGCTATCAGGAAAAGTGTCTTCCAGGAGAGGAAGCGCAGTGGACAAGTAGCCATCGGCTCAAAAGGTGGGCGAGTCAGTTGCTGCAAGACCACATTCAGCTCCCACTCAGGAGCAGGACGACGGATGGGGGGGCTTCAGCAAAAGCAAGCCCCTGAGAAAGCGGGACACCAAGGGGTGGCCTGACAAAGAATGTCCCTCCACTAGTGAGTGGTGAGCTGCTAAAGCTGAGAGGTGGACCCCGAACAGAATTGGACTTAAGTCCCTGATTGGATAAGTGCAGCAAGTACTGAAGCACTACCTGCACAGTACAGGAGAAAGGATCCACTGTACGTAGCTGACACCACACAGAAAACCTTTTCCATTTGAGGGCATAGGCTTTCCTAGTGGATTGTTTTCTAGAGGCCAGGACAACCTCCTCAACTTCATGAGGCAGAACCCAGGGAGCCAAGACTACCCTTGAAGCCTCCAGGCCATCAAATTGAGAGTCTTGAGATTGGGGTGTGTCAGACGGATGCCTGGGTGAGAATGTTCACAGTCTTGGCAAAGGCATATATCAATATGATTTGCAAGGGATTGTGGGAAATGCAGTCCATTCACACCAGACACAGCCGCTCACAATAATTAGTTGGGCTTGAGTGTAAAGCCAATAAGATATTTATTTATGGGGTTATTTCTCCCAACACAGATATGCTTGGTAGCACATAAAACAGGATACTTGCTTTCAGTGTTAAACTTAGAAAAACAAAGTCAGAAAAACAACAGCTGAACTTGTCAGGCAATCAAAGTAAAAGAATAAAGACCTGGTTGGTAACAAACTGGTCTTTTCTGTAGGCTCTAGCTAATAATTTTTTTTCTTAGCAGTGCTCTAATCAACAAACAAAACCCACAAAGTAGGGAAAAACTGTTCTTTTCAGGTTAACTTCTTATATCTTCACACATAGACTCAGAAGTGATTTCCTCAGAGCTCACAAGCAATTAGGTAAGGCTCAATTGCTAGTAGATACCCAGCTGAAAACCCTTAGCTAGCTTATTTTCTACTGCCTGGCTCAAAATCCTACTCAGGAGCTTTTTTGAGTAGATTAAAGAACAAGTTTGTATTTCTTTGTTGATGGTTGTTGTACTTTGTAACAGTAAATTACCAAAGGAGTTTAGACAAAGAGCAATCCATGTATTCACAGCCTGCACCTGCAACCCCTCCCCCTTCTTCAACAATCATGGGTTCAATATCATGTATTGGTACAGAGGAATTTCTCAATGGAGCACTTTCAGGACAATACTTGTTTCCCTGCTGTCTTTCAAGGATATAGCTAGGGCTTCCATTGCTGTTAGAGTTCCTCTCTAAATAGCCTGGCCAGTATGTAGTCCAGTTCTTATGTCCAGCCTTCCAATCCAGATCCCTGGACACTGGATCTCTCTTCACATACCTTCTGGCACGGGTCTTAGGGTCCCTTCCACGTGCAGCCGTCTCCCTCACAGGTACCGTCTGGAGATTCCTAGCTCTGCAGCACCACTCCTCTGGTTTTCCCCAGTCCAATGGTGTATGCTGGCCTTTTGAATGTCTCCCAGTATACGTACTGCTCTGGACTCCTTTAGACCTTCCAAATGCTTTTCTCTTCTTTTTCCAAAGGGTTTCTTGCCCTCTCTGTCCGTCCGCACTGGCTTCTGCTTCTGATGATCCTCTAGATGATGAAGACTTCCAAGCTGAGGATATCCAAGCTGATTCTGAGGATGAGGATCTCCCAGATGAAACTGAGGATCTCCCAGATGAAACTGAGGATGAGGATAATTCTCTGTAGAATAAACTCTACCTTTATTCTGCTTAGATGAGTGCTCCACCCTAGCACAGCGCAGCTGTGCTGAATCAGGCCCTGCCCTTTGAGATGAGTGCTTGGGGATTACCTCATAGCCCTCTTGATTGAACACACATTTCCCCACTTCAGCTCCTCTAATGGCTGTTGGAAACATGGTGCATTCTGGGACTGGTAGTCTTTTATGGAACAATTCTGTTTTCTTATTTCTACCAGAACTGACAGGTTGCTTGTTCAGAGTCACTTCACCTTTACTATAGCTCCTTCCTGAGCTATGATAAGCTTCCTTATCACATACCCCCCTGCTTAAGTTATTACGGACTGGTTTAACTGGTGAAACTTCTTTCCTACAGTCCGTAATACCTACGAGAGTGTTATCTTTTTGAAGCTCACTTACTTCCTGACTGGCTTCAGGGTCATTATTATTTACAGGCCTCTCCTTCCAAGACTTAAGTACATTAATATGGTAGGTCTGCCTACGCCCTCTTGCATTTTCTACCATATAAGACACTGGGCTCACTTGTTTAACAACCTTCCATGGCCCTTTCCACTGTACTTCAAATTTTGGGGCAGTTCCTGCTACTTGAACCAAAACCTTTTCACCAATACTTAATTCTTTCTCTAGGAACTTGTTGAGGTTTCTGAGGTCCAGAATGGGACGAAGGCCACCGGTCCTTTTGGGCACCAGGAAATACCTGGAGTAGAATCCGTGACCTTGCAAGTGGGGAGGCACAGGCTCCACCGCCCTTTCCACCAACAGACCATGAAGCTCTTGTAGCAGGTGGTCTGGGTGCAGGGGAGGCCTTGGAGGCTCCCCTGGAAAATGTGGTGGTGGCAGTTGGTGAAAATGGAGGGCATAGCCATTGTGGACTATGTCCAGCACCCAACTGTCCCCGGTGATAAGGGGCCACTGGTGGGCAAAGAGGGCGAGGTGACCTCCTGTGCAGGGTGGGGAGAGCAGTGGAGGAGAGGCTACGCTCAAGGAGTCAAAAACGCCCACCCTGCTGAGTGGCAGCAGGGGCCTGAGGCTTGGGGGTCCTCTGCCTACGGGGTCCATTACCCTGGCCCTTGGCTTGCTGACCCTGGGGGGCAGCTTGGGCAGCCTGATACTGAGGGTACTGTTTGTAGGCAGTGCCCTTCCTCGGGTAAAAGGACTTTTTACCCGAGCCCTTCTTCTTATGTGAAGGGGCAGAGGTCTTCCTCGACAGCCTTGTCCGGGTAAGGTGCTCTGTCTCGAGCTGAGCGGCCTTCTCGGTCACGGATTTGCCAAAGGTTCTCACCTCGGCAGGGGATATCGACCAACTTGTCCTGAACCCATGGCTCGAGGTCCGATGACTGCAGCCACGCCTGGCATCGAGCCACGATGCCGGCAGCCGCTACTCGGGCCGAAGCCTCGAAGCCATCGTAGGGGGCGCAGGAAATGAACTTCGAGCATTCCCGAATCCCCGAGGACAAGGTCTGAAATCTCTGCAAGGGTTCCCCGGAGAGACCAGCAGAGAAGCCGGCCAGTTCTTTGGCCAGGTCCTGCAAGTACATGCCCATGTACAGCTGGTAAGACTGGACACGGCAAGCAAGCATCGACCCCTGGAAGCACTTTCTACCGACGCCATCGAGGTTGCGGGCCTCCCTGCCGGGGTGCACCGCAGAGTGCATCTTCTGGCTCTTCAGACGATGCATGGCCGATTCCACAACCATGGAATGGTGTGGTAGCTGTGCTTTCTGGAAACCAGGGCTTTTGCGGAGTCGATTAATGGAATCGACTCACTTGCTGAGAACCGGCGCCGAGGCCGGGGCCTCCCACATTCGTAAGAGGAGCCGTTCCAGCATCGGAGGAACCGGGACAGTAAAGGCCTCCTTCGGAGGAGAGTCATACTGTAGAGCATCGAGCTCCTCGGCTCGAGGCTCTTCCTCGGGATCGGCAGGGATAGCCAAGGCAGCGGCCATATCTCGGACGAACTCCGAGAACCTAGTGTCCTCCGGAGGGGATTCTACTCCGGGGATCAGACTGCAGTGAGTCCGACAGGACGCACCGAGTCTTTAAAGTATCGGGAGACTCCTCGTCCTCAGTCTCCCAGGCGGACTTGTCTGAGGAGGAGTCAGGGTCCGACCTCGCGGGGCCCCAAGACACCCGCCCCGACGCCGGGGGCACCGGCGTCGACACCCTCGGTCCCTAACGGGAGGTCGAGGGAGACCTCGACCGAGGACAACTTCGAGCCACGAGGGTCTCGAGTATCGGCGCGGTCTCCGGGGTTGACTTCGAAGTCGACGTCCCGGTGGTCGGGGTAGATGCACCAGACAGGCTGGCCATCAGTGCCCGCTGCTGCTCCATGAAGGCAGACAGTCTGCACTCCAAGGCTGTCATCCTGAGACTCAGCTCGGGAGACGCAACAGCCACTGACTCGGGCCCCGGCGGCGCCGGGCCCGACGTCGGCTCTCTGGGAGGAGAGTCCACGAGGACTACGGGGCTTACGTGTTCAGCAGACTCCGGCTCCACGCAAGGAACTTTGGCAGGCTTCTCTTGGTCCATGGGCCCGGGACGGTGGTCGGGGGTCTTAGACCTGGCCCTCGAGGGACCAGGGACCTCCTCCGACGCCGCCCTTGCGAGCCGCTTCTTCCTCTTACGTTCGCGGTCGGGGGACCCCCTGTCCGAGGAGCTTCGACGGCGCTCGGAATCGGAATCCCGAGATGTCGAGGCCTCAGACGAGGACTGGGCCCGGCCGGAGGCAGAGTCCGAGAAAAACCTTTCCTTTTGATGCTGTCGAATCTTTAGTGCCTTGGAAGACATCTTCCCACATGGCCCACACGACTTTGGGTCGTGGTCAGGGCCGAGGCACCGAAGGCAGCAGTCGTGTGTGTCGGTGAGAGACATAATTTTCTTACACCGATCACACTTTTTGAAACCACTGGAAGCCATTGGGGAAAAAATAGCCCCAGCGAGGTCAAAAGACCGGCCTTCCAGTGAAAAATGAAAAAAGGGCGTGAACGCCAGCCACGAAGGGCAAAAACCAAAAAATGAAGAAAACGGGCTCGATACCGGTGTACCGATCCCGGTGGGAGGGGAACCGACGTCGAACCGGAGAAAAAATAGCGAAAATCGCCGAAGAAAAAAAATCACTTTTATCCGGGAGAACAGGACACACGTCCGATGGGCTTCTCGGAAAAAAAAGAGACTGAGGTAAGATGGCACCTTTAGGCGGGAAGGGAACCGCGCATGCGTGCCAGCATTCCCAAAGGCTTTCATGGAAAGCTGGGGAAATTCTCCGCTGGGGCTTCATCGGCGCCGATGACACCCATATGTGAGGACTGACTTCCTGCTTGGTCCTGGAGAATTGGGAGCTTCCAACAAGGACGATGACGAGGTCAAGCCTTGATACTCACCCCCTGAGAACCCCATGCAGAAAATCCATGCCAAGTTCTGTTCTACTCCCCTGAAACTGTTTGGCTGGATGGCTTTACGGTACTGCATTTAAGGTAGCTGGCAAGCAGATCCTTCCGAGAACCTTCTGCAATCTTCAGGAGAGAGCGGGGGGGGGGGGGGGAGGTGAAGTTGTGTGAGGCTGCTGCACTCTTCCAGATCCTTCCAATTTCTGGCTGCTCAACAGGCTCTTATCATAAGAGCATGGAGCTGAACCAATTTTCCCTCCTGCTATTGCTACTGTAAAGACCACAGTCTAGTGGAGCCTCCCATGTCACCCTCAAGGTAGTCATTCACAAACATTTAATCAATCTTTTCCTCTCAATCAGAGAGGAGAAAATCCATCCATCATTTGCTGGAGACAAAGAAATACTGTAGGGACATCTGGTAGCTGAAGCGAATAGAGGCATAAGAGTGATATTATTGAAAATTGGGCTTTCCATTGGTTGTCTCCACCAATCTGCTAGTAGGTGAACACAACCCACTTGTCTGGACTGTTCTATCAGAATAATATGGAATTGAATGTATGCTGCTTCTAATACTCGAGATCTCATAGTCAGGAACTGATGGTAATATGTGGTTGGGTAAAATTAATCATCGCAGAACGTCCTAATACAACCTAAGAATTTCTTATCACTACAGGTAGTCGTCGACTTACGACCGCGTCTGGTTCCGACAGACCGGTCGTAAGTCGCATAAATTACTGTACTTACGCCAAACAAAGCAGTTTCCTACGGTGGCAGCTTCTGAGGGGTGCGAGGCTGAACGTTTGCCATAGCTCAGAGAAGTCTTTTTGGCTTCTGAGCATGCGTGCAGCTTCCTGCCTTGTCCCGCTCAGTGCCGCTTCAGTTCTTTCTGACCACAGCCAAGGGCAGCTGCAGCTCTCCCCTGCTCCGTCGGGATCAATCTTATATTAGGAAAACAAAACAGAAGACGATCACACCACGCGATCGCGGCAACATTGCTGCTGCCCCAAGCAGTGAATCGGCGACAAACGGGGGAGCTATGCAAATGGAGGCAGCTTTGAAACTGAGAACCTGCTGCCGGCAAGACTTACGACCTATGCGATTTAAGACAATTTCCTCGGTCGTAAAGTCGATCTGTCGTAAGTCGCATAGGTCGTAAGTCGACGACTACCTGTATTAGGAAAAAACAATTTATACAGATTCCAACAGAAAGGAAACTAACAATGCAGCTTTAATAATGGAAGCTGGTAGACAATGCCCCGTAAGGAACAATATTCCTTGAATTATGACCCTCTTTAGATGGAAGATAGTAAGCTGAAAGAATAGGATGAAGAGTGGCCTCAGTTACCTCTTCTTCCTCTGATGAAGATTTATTAGGTGGGAGTTGAAAAAGGTTATCATAGTGATGAGGGTAATTAGGAAAAAAAGAACCCCCCCCCCCACAATAACAAAGTATAAAGTAGAAACAGCTGTGTCCGCACTTGGCTGCGGATGAAGACTGGGGAGAAGGGGGGGGGGGGGGAGGAGGAACAGTAACACATGAGAGATCATTCAAATATGCCAGAGGTTTTCTAGAATCTTCGGGGCTCTGGGCAAATAAGTCTGACCCGGTGCAGTCAGAGATGTTACTCATCTATGTGGCAGATAATATCCATAGAGGAATCCCAATTTCCCCAAATCATAAAAACATACGAACTAGTAAAAACTAGAAATAAATAAGCAAGAAGAAAAGCCAAGAAATAGGACTAGTGAAATGCAGAGCTGACCCTATCACACTGAAAGATAGTTTTTTCACACAGGGCCCTGCTTTTCAGGACTTATGCAAATAAGGCCCCACAATGAGTGTCTGCACATGGCCCCACAAAATGCAGATAATTTTCTAGCACTGGAAATTTTACCAAGTGCACCCGCCATATGAGCAACTGTATGCTTAAGCAACAGTGCTCCATTTTACCAGTGGCATTATGAGAATATTACTGGTGTACGGTGAGAGTCATATAGAAGGCAGAGCAGATGGCTTCTGAGATTTGGATTCAGCACACATGGTTTCTATCTGTCACAGTTTATAAAGCCAGTTACACAGGGTTCTCAGCATACCACAAAGAATGCTAATGAAACAGTCATATATACAGCTAGTACAGTGGTAGGATTCAATTCCTGTCGGTCTGTGGCGGGAATCAGCTGGGTCCCACTGGTTCATGCAAACCGGTTCCTAGTATTACCCCGTTCGCCGAACATAGAAACATGACGAAAGAAAAAGACCACATAGCCTATCTAGTCTGTGCTTCCATTTCAACCATTACAACAGTCCTTTTTTTTCCTTTAGAGATCCTCTGTGTTTGTTCCATGCTTCTTTGAATTTGGATACTGTCCTCATCTCTACCACCTCTAATGGGAGACTATTCCACGGATCCACCACTCTTTCTGTAAAGAAATATTTCCGCATATCACTCCTGAATCTATCCCCTTTCACGCGCATCCCATGTCCCCTCGTAACAGAGCTTGCTTTCTTTTTTTTTTTGAAACTTTTATTTTCATTTTGCAACAAACAAAAGAAACAACACACCAAAAGAGACAAAACAAGTATACAATAAGGAAAAGTAAACCCATTACCCCCCACCCCGATGCTTCTTCTCTACCCGTTTATATCAGCATGTGAGCGCTTCCAATTAACAGTGATTATACATCAAACGATCAACAAAAGTATCCACAATACAGCATGATCATGGGACAGAGATATATACAAAGTTAGACAGTCAGATGAGAGCATTTAGCAAAATGTACATATTCATTGAGCATCTTCCATTGAGACCAATGTGAAGGAGTCTGAACGGAGGAAGCGAACAGACGAGGTATTTGTTCATATTTACTGTAGAGACAGGCATGATTCCACCATTCATTGGGGCTCAGATGGGAACTAATTTCCCAGTATTACTTAATTAGGGAAATAGCAATGCCAAGCATAAAGTTCGAAAGGAGATAAGCCATTTTTGGGAGAGAGGGGATCCCCGCAACTGGGCGAAGTCCCACTATCCTCCAAGAAAGGGACTCCTGAGAGTGCGAGATAGACTAAATACGACCCCAGACCCGACGCCAGTAATACTGTAGTGCGGGATATTCATGCATAACATGAAGCAATAAACCAATGGCCGCAGGACGTGTCCAGCAACCAGTACCCTGAGTAGTGTTCCATTTGTCTAATCTGTGAGGAGTGTAAAAACACCGGTGGGCTAGAAAGAAGAGGGTCTGAGTGAGTGAGGCGGGTCGGGAACCCGTGTCCCTCTACTCCAGATAAGGCTCCATTGCTCCGAGGTCTAAGTCACATGCAATTCTCTCTCCCATACTTTCTGCGCTATAGAGGCATTGCTAGTGATAGCATTACATAAGGTTTAGTAAAATTGGATGCTACACCCGGTGAACTACCGAGAGATCGGAAGTCTCCAATCAACCTTATGCAGAGAATGCCGGTGGCGGGAGTACTCTAGTGCTCCGAATGCAATGCTGAAGTTGCACTGACCAGAGTCGGGAGTCTAAAGTTTGCATAAGAGTATTAAAGGCACCTAAAGTGTCGAAAAGCATTGGTGGATAGTGGGAGTCTAATGGGAGAGTCATACCAGGGAGAAAGGTAAGAGGAATCGGTTAGCAAAGGCCCGCTACTATATCTAGCCACACAGGTCTGCTCGGTACTGGATCTTCCAACCAACGAGCACCTTGTTTGAGAAGAAAAGATTGAGGGAACACTTGAGTAAAATCGCCACCAAGTATTAATGGAGCATTGGCGGAGGCCGAGGCCAACTGCGCAAAACTTGCATAGTAAGCAGGGTTGTCCACATTCGGGGCATAGTGCAGATACACGTGAATTCACTATCTCCAACCTCAAGGTGTACACGGGCCCATCTACCTTCCATGTCAGCGCTAATATCAGGTACAGGAGCGTGCAAAGACTTCTTAACCAGAATGGCTATCCCGTACCATTTGGAAACGGAGGGCGAATAGGCAGCTACCATGTGAGGCCTAGCATTGAGTATCAGTGTTTCAGCAGAGTGAAATGCGTTTCCTGAAGAAACACCAAATCAACATGCTCGTGGCTAAGATAGCTAAGGATTTTCTTTCCTTTGAGTGGACCAGTAATGCCTTTGACGATGAATAATAAGATTTTACATAAGGCCATTCAGAAAAGTTAAAGATTCTGAGCATGATAGCACACATAATTTCACTGTGTCCCTCAAACTGACTGTATCTGGCTGTACACATGACATAGGAAAAATAAGCTAATATAATACAATGAAGCGCCCCACATTAACAAAGAAAACCGCAGTACGGTAGAGGTGAAGCAAAACCCCAAAATTACTGGCGACCATGTGTCTGCGGGGAGAAACCCCAGAGAAGGCCGAAATTGAAAAAACACATAACCTGTAGGACTGTGCGTGCTCCGAATCCGACTGAGGCACACATCATGAAGGGATAGGAGACCAAAAACAAAAGTCATACAGAGAAAGAAAGAAAGTCCAGGCTATTTCTGTGCTTGGCTATGACCGCCGCATCGGGCCCTTCAAAATGGCGGACAGAGCCGGCAGATAAGAGTCCAAGATTTGGGATTAGCGCATCTGCTCTGCTTCTTTGGAGTCCAAAAATGTTGATAGTAGATCAGGATCCTCGAACGTCCTGGTCTGGTTGTGGAGAGTCACTCGGAGCTTCGCTGGATACAACAGGCCAAAGCGAGCCTGTAGCTGTTGAAGTCGAGGGCGAAAAGCAAGGAGTTTCTTCCGACGGTCAACGGTAGGCTTTGCCAAATCAGGAAAGAAGGAGACCTTACGACCTTCAAATTCCAAATGATGATTCGCTCGGGCAGCATGTAAAATTTGTTCCACTTGTTGATATCGTAGCAAGCTAAAGATAATAGGCCGGGGGGTCGTGCGGTTGAGCACCATGCGGGCAGGAACACGGTGTGCTCGATCGATTTCCAGTTCTCTGTGAAAAGTGATCTTCAGCAAGGAGGGAAGAGTTTTGAGCAAGAATTCTCTTATATCTCCTGCTTCCACCCCCTCCGGCATTCCGAGGAGCCTCACATTGTTGCGACGGGCTCGATTATTGCTATCTTCCAACTCCTTTTGAAGAGTCTGTATCTGGCGCTCAGCCTTGTCCAGTTTGCCCAAGCGCACCTCGTGCGAGTCGAGGACCCCCGCCATATTGTCCTGCCGTAATGAAAGACCTTCAAGTCGGTCCTGGAGCACTCCAAAGTCTTCTCGCATGGCTCGAAGCGCTTCTCCATTGGACTGCACCAATTCCTTCACGCCGCGTATTTCCTCCAAAATCTCCAGGTGCATTGCGGGGTTTTCACGAAAAGGAACCATCTTCTGTGGGGAGGACACCTCTGTTTTGGAGCGTTTTCCGTGAGAAGAGGAAGGAGACCCGAAGTCCAAGCGCGCTGGTTTATGGGCCGCCATCCCCCCCGAGGTGCCCCGGTCAGCTCGGAGCGAAATAGTAAATTTATATAAGTATTAAGTCAGGATTCTGAGTAGGCCTCTCGGGAGCTTCAACGCGAAGCGTCCTACCCGCTGGACATCAGGCTCCGCCCCCCCAACAGAGCTTGCTTTCAATCAAAAGAGGCTCGCCTCCTGTGCATTTATGCCATGGAGTTATTTAAACGTCTCAATCATATCACCTCTATCCTGCCTTTCCTCTAAGGCAGGGGTCGGGAATCTTTTTCTCTGAGAGAGCCATGAACACCACATATTTTTAGAAGTAAATCTGTGAGAGCCATAGGCCTATATTATGTTCGATACCATAAAAACACAAATAAATGTATGCATTTTGTGTACAGTGTAATTTCAACACAAAGTACAAAATGTCTCTGAATAACATAACATTGTTATGCTGTTGCTAATAAATGATGAGTATTTCTTACCCTTAATGCGACTTCTGGTGCTGCATGGCTTTGCTGATGGCTTTGTAGTCTGGTTCATACATGGTGAGGTTGAGCTTCATGCAGGCGTTGAGACTTCCATCAGTTAAACGTGATCGCAGGTTGGTCTTAATGTTCTTTAAGTGTGAGAAAGACTGCTCGCATGCATACGTAGAGCCAAACATTGTCAGTACAGCAATACTCACGCGCTGCAGTGTGTGGTATGTAACGGGAAGCGCGTTCCAAGTTCTGACAATCAGCTGGTCTGCTTGTTGAAGATTTTTCATTTCTGCCCACTTGTGTTGGCTCGCCAACTCTGCTTGCTGTCGTGCAAGTCTTTCCAAATCTTCATTCAGTGACAAACTTATTCACCCACATGTCTGAGGCTTTCAGGTCAGCAGCTTGTAGCTCAAAATTTCTGACGGAGACACCAGGGATGCAGCTCAGGTCAGTGCTGTCCACTGCACACTCGTGTGGATGGGTGATGAACTTAAAAAGACGAGTGTGCTCACGAAATTCTCCAAAGCGCGCTTTGAATGACTACAGGAGATTAGACGTGAAGCCTGCCAGCTGTTGAAGATTAAGTTGTTGAGCAGGGTCTCTTGATGTGCATGCATCTCTGAACTCTCCCAGTTTTTCAAAGTGCAGTAACGACCTGTTCCAATGTCGGCAATGAAGAGTTCAAGCTTGTTTTCAAATGCAAACACTGCTTGTTGCAGGGATAAGACTGTATTTCTAACGCCTTGCATTTTCACATTGAGCTGATTTAGATGTTCAGTCATGTCTACGAGATAATAGAACTTCAGGAGCCACTCAGCGTCAGCTAACTCAGGATGCTCGACATTCTTCATCTCAAGAAAAGTCCGGATTTCGCTCAGACAAGCCGCAAAGCGGCTGAGCACCTTCCCCCTTGACAACCAACGCACGTTGCTGTGCAGAAGCAGACCAGGATAATTATTCCCAACTTCATCAAGCAGTGTTTTAAACTGGCGATCATTTAATGCTCGGGCAACAAAAAAATTGACTACCCGAACCACCAGCGACATCACCTCACCAAGCTGCTCGTCACACATCTGAGCACAAAGCGCCTCCTGATGTAGAATGCAATGAAAGCTTATAATGCGTCTGTTTTCATGCTCACAGAGAAGAGCGACGAATTCCCTGTTTTTCCCCACCATGCATGGAGCACCATCAGTACACACAGAAACAAGTTTATCCATCGGTAGATTTTTTGCTTTAGCGAACTCTATGAAGGACTCAAATAAATCCTGCCCTCTTTTTTGTGCCTTCCATAGGCAAAACAGCAAGACTTTCCTCATGTAGTGTGTCACCGACAACATACCTTGCAATCATGCTGAACTGTGATAAATTACTGACGTCTGTTGACTCGTCCAAGGCAAGAGAAAAAAACGGTGCCGCATGTATGTCCTTCACTTGCATTGCCTCAATTTGATTTGACATCATGATGCTACGATCGTGAACAGTTCTTGCAGACAGAGGCATGTCTTTTATCCGTTTAATTATTTTGTCTTTATCCGAAAAGTCATCAAAAAGTTCATTGGCAACATCAAGCATGAATGCTTTGGTATACTCCCCATCTGTGAATGGCTTTCCGTTTCTCACAATAGCTAAAGCGCCAGCAAAGCTAGCTGAATTCCAGTCACCTTGTTGGGTCCAAACACGGAGTTGCTGCTGACTAGCTTGCACTCTTGAGAGCAGTTCTCGACATGCTTTTTTCCTGCTGTCTCCCGCAGGATATTTCGATGCAAATGCAGAATGGCGTGTCTCAAAGTGTCGCTTAACATTTGATCGTTTCATAGATGCAATTTTGTCGTTGCATATTAGACACACTGCAAAACCCGTTCTTTCCACAAAAGCAAATTCCTCTGTCCATTCCTGCTGAAAAGTACAATACTCATCGTCTCTCTTTCTTTTAGCCATCTTGTCAAAAGGGTTTCTAAAGTTAGTTAACTTTTATTTCAATCGCGTTGTCAGCTAAGTTTCTGATCTCACGACAAGCCGCAGAAATCACTGCAAACCGGCTTTCTATTTTGCGCTTTTTTTCGGCACGTGAAGGAGTGTAGGGGTGGCTACTCTTGCAGCCTGATTTGAATTTGGAGGTAAGGCAAGAGTTATTTCTCTTTAATAAGTGCCTTGTGCGGCAGCACAACGAACGCATGGTTGCAATATTTCTGCCATTTAGGTCAGTGCAGTTTATCTCCCTTAACACTTCTGATGCTCAGCTGCAGTAGACTTTAACTCATTTGTAGAAAGGAATTTTGATATGCAATGAATATGTAGATCAAAAGAGTATAAAGAAACATTTTTTTTAGTTAAAGATTTTTCTGCGAGCCAGATGCAGCCATCAATAGAGCCACATCTGGCTCGAGAGCCACAGGTTCCCGACCCCTGCTCTAAGGTGTACTTAAGATCCTCAAGTCTGTCCTCATATGCTTTATAATGAAGAACACTAACCATTTTAGTAGCCACCCTCTGTACCGACTCCAGTCTGTTTATATCCTTTTGAAGGTGCGGTCTCCAGAATTGCATACAATACTCCAAATGAGGTTGCACCAAAGACTTATACAGAGGCACTATCAACTCCTTTCTTCTGTTGGCCATTCCTCTCCTTATGCACCCAAGTATCCTTCTAGCTTTTGCTGTCGCCTTTTCTACCTGTTTAGCTACTTTAAGATCATCAGACAATCATGCCTAGGTCCCGCTCTTCTTTAGTGGACAAAAGTACTTCACCCTCTATACTATATTGTTCCCTTGGATTGCTGCAGCCCAGATGCATGACCTTGTATTTTTTAACATTAAATCTCAGCTGTCAAATTCTAGACCAGGGATGGGCAAACTACGGCCCGCGGGCCGTATACGGCCCGGCGGACCTTTTAATCCGGCCCCTCAGCAGCTAGTGGGCTTGCACTGGAAGAGAGGATGCAGTTCCAACAAACAACTCCTCTGGGCGATCCACCTTAACGGTGATCAGCTGGAGCAGACAGGAGCCTCGAATGGGACCGCTGCCAGCCGCCGCTTTTAGTATGCGGGTCCTCGGATCGGACTAAAGGAGACGCCGGAATCATGGAGCATGTAGAGATCCGGGGAGGCCGGGAGATGTTTCCGTATCAGGGTGGCCAGCCAGATTCAGCGCAGCTCCTGGGGAGGGTGGAGCAGAGAGGTGCTGACGGCTGGAAGCTGCTGCAAGTGCGGCTGAGTGGATGGGCTCCCTGGGGATTCACCCTGAAGGGGGGCCGGGAACATGGGGAGCCCCTCATCATCAGTAAGGTAAGATTCCATGTCTCCTCTGCTTCTGTGGCAAGGAAGCCTGCACGGTTTAGTTGGGTAATCTGCAGGCGTGCTGGTTCCTAGTTTGGGGAAAGCTTAACTTTCGAATGTTTCCGCTTTATACGTACAACCGCTAAGCCGTGTTAGAAGACTTGCGGACCTTTTAATCCAGCCCCTCAGCAGCTAGTGGTCTTGCACTGGAAGAGAGGATGCGAGTCGTGAGATGGCAGCGTATGACCAGTGGTGAAGGTACTGGGGGGTGGGGAAAGATATAATTGTTTTTTTTTAGGTTTGCGTGAGTTCTCTGGGGCATTTCTGAGCTGAATTTTTTTCGAACAGGCAGTGAGGATAACTGGACTCTTCCAGCGTATAAATTGGAAAAGATGGGGGGAGGAGCTTAATATGTTGATCTCCATAATTAACGAGTACTCCTTGCTCCCTTAGCACAGTTCTGTTCTATAATATGAAAGCTGTACTTATAAAACACAGTCGGAGGCAGACTTTAAGTGGCGGTGCTTGCAGGTAAGGGATAGGGGACATCCTTCTGTCCTGTCCTTCTTCCTGATGGCCCTGTCCAAATTTTGCCTTCACCATGGCCTTTTCAGCAGTGGCCGGCCCCAAGCAAAAGCAACAAGACCTGAAACGGAATTCAGCGCAGGGACCCAAGCTTTGTGCAGCTACAGGGCCCTGCCACACTCCATCTCCTCTGCTTGCATGTGCTTTCTGTTGCTACGGTAATCTAGATGAGCAGAGAGGGCAGGGCACCACAGCGCCCTTCGGCCTGGGGGAGGGAGGGGGGGGGCTTAGCTTGCATTCTCTGCACTGAATTCAGTTTTAGGTGATGCTGCTTCTGTTCATACCGACCGCTGCTGTCCATCATGACTGCAAAATTCAGCAATGGAGGCAGTTGTCTATGCCTAAATCCGGTTCTTTGAGCATGAGTAATCTTCTGGGGGACTTTTTCCCCCGACCACCTCCACGCATCGCTCTCCTTTCTTTCCCTTTTTTTCTAGTTTGCCTGGGTCTGAGGTTATGTAGTGTTTTTTTTATTATCCTGAGGCCTTCTGACTAGTGTCCATGATGGTATCTGCTTCTTCTTCAATTGCACGCTATTATTTGCACTTGCTTATTTTAATTTTTATTATTCTTCTGTTGTGTTTAGTAATTTCTGTTTTAACTCCTATTTTTATTTATAGATCTTTATTGCAGAATCCAAAAATGAGTGGGGCAAAGAAAAGAAAAGTGGACAGTGAATGCAGAGTGTATAATAAGGAATGGATAGCAAAATATTTTTTTACGAAAGTCCGATCAATGGCTGTATGTCTCATATGCCAGGAAACTGTTGCGGTTTTCAAAGAATATAATATCAGCCGTCATTTTGCCACGAAGCATGCTAACTCTGCTAGCAAGCACGCGCCCCAAGAACGGGGCTCTACAGCTCGGAGGTTGATGGCTAAATTACATACACACCGTCCATCTACTCTTGGTCCGGCCCCTGGGTCCAATATATGAACCCATTGCGGCCCTCGAGTCAAAACGTTTGCCCACCCCTGTTCTAGACCATTCTTCAAGCTTAGCTAGATCCCTCCTCATGTTATCTACACCTTTCTGGGTGTCTATTGCAGATTTTGGTAACATCCACAAAGAGGCAAACCTTACCCGACAGCCCTTCCGCTATATCACTAACAAAGATGCCTACAGGCTGTATCGCTGTGCAGCGGCAGGCTTCAAAGCACCCAAAAGTATGCTGATGGCATTGGGGGCTTCTCCTGATGATGCGAGCCCCCTGATGCCATCAACATACTTTCGGATTCTTGCCAGTGCCACTGTGGTGCAGGGAAATGCTAGGAACTGGTTCACACAAACTGTGTCAAACAGGCTGAAACCCACCACTGAGTTAATAACTTTAGAGTTTTCTGAACATGTTCATTCTGTTTTTCGAAGAAGAAACCAAGAAATCAGGATGAGTCCAGGTTTAAGTAAATACAGTGCTAATAATGGAGACCACAATGGCTGAAGTTGGAAATTGACGTTCCTCCGAACATTACACCAGGGAGAATTCTGCACAAACAAAATTTAAAATTCCATGCAAAAAATTCAAAAATTCTGTGTGCAGTATTTTAAAATTCTGCATGCTTATCAGTAAATTTTTGTGTAGAATTCCTCCATTATGAAGCTTAACTCCTCCTCTAGGTCTGAAATTTCCCCTGCCTTTTTCCTCCTTAGCTCTCTTGCTCCAACCACAGGTCTGTCCCCAACCCATTCTTGTTCCCCCCGTTTTCTCTCCCTCTATCTTCTAGCCCCCAGCAACTCCCCTCCCCTGACTCACCAGCAGCCCACCTCCAGCCCCAGCAACACAGTGACACCAGCAGCCCTTCATCTGCCCCCAGCAACCCATCCACTCTCCAGCAGCCCTTCTTCTCTTGCCCGATCGTAGCAACACAGCCACGATCCTGTCTGGCTTGCCAGTGCCTGAGCAAAATAAAGCCAAGTATACCACCAATGAAAGCTGTAAACACTTTACCCATATAATATATAACAAAATACAACAGAGAGAAGCCCTCTAGCATGGCATGAGTGGACAATTCAGGCCCTTGGCTATGTGATAGTTATGAAAGCATATTTTTATGTTAAGTGAAGCAGAACTGAAAGAAAGACCAATAAATTAAACAAAGAACTTTTCACCTCTGAGCTAAACAACCCAGTTTCACATTTTGAAAACTCAAGCTTTTTCTGTTTGTTTTTGTAACATTAAGAAAAATGACTTGTGATTTACCCCAAACATCTGCCGAAGGTCTGGATCCCGAAAACGGAAGGGTATATTAGAGACATGTAGACGTTTTGGGGTGGATTTACTCTCGCTGTTCTCACTATTCTGTGTCTGTGAAGGCTGTCCATCCGTCTGCGCTCCTTCTGTCTGCTGAAATAAAAAGATTTTTTTAAAAAAAAGATGAATAAGAAATATTTAGAAATCAAAAACAACAAAGACTGTCTAACAAATCAGTGAATAAAGCGTAGTTACGCACCTGTAATAGGTGATCTCTGGGAACAGCAGGAATCAGTCTTCACATATCTCAATGAACGTCATCAACTGAGCCCACGCGGGAACGCTCCCCAGCATCCAATAGGAAAGCCCTTGGGAGCACTCCACTGCGCCTACGTGCTTGTCTTCCTAACTCCTCTCCCCAGTTGAGTTTGTAGCCGAGAAGAAGAGTAAAATAAAAGAACCCTACAACTCCTAGGGGAGGAGGGTGGGTTGCGAAGACTGGTTCCTGCTGTTCCCGGAGATCACCTGTTGCAGGTGAGTAACTACGCTATGTCCAAGAACAAGCATTAATGCAGTCTTCACATATGGGACTCACTAGCTCCCAGGTACCAGACTGGTATGGGGGGGGGGGGGGAGGGGGGAGAGCAGTATGATCTCTGAGGTATAAGATTTTGTAGACGAAGAGGCTGGACGAGTTGTGTGCCACTGGACTTGATTCTAGGAGGCGATACTCCCCAAATGACAGTCAGGTATCTTGTAGAAGTCCGGGACGGAGGATAGGAGTTGAGCTTAAGTCCCAAAGAGGTGCTGGAGTACAGCTTGGCCGAAGACAGAGTCCCGACAGGAATCTGTGTCTAGACAGTAGTGCACGACAAAGGTACAAATGGAGGACCAGGTAGCTGCCCAACAGATCTTCTCAATGGATATTGAATGGAGATAGGCTGCAGAGGTTGTCATAGTCCACACATTATGAGCAGCGACATGACTCTCCAAAGAGTCCTGCCTGTATGCAAACAAAAGAAATGCAATCTGCTATTTGGATAGAGTACATTTAGTCACCGGTAGACCTAGGTAGCTAGAATCAAAGGAGATGAATAATTGCGAGGATCTCCTGTGATCCTTAGTTCTATCCAAGTAGTAAGCCAGCACTCACTTGCAGTCTAAGGTGTGTAGTGCTGCTTCAGCCCGAGACATGTGATCTAGGGAAGAAAATCGGGAGGATTACCGACTGATTTAGATGGAAAGAGGAAACCACCTTTGGGAGGAACTGTGGATGGGTACGGAGAACCACCTCGCAGTGGAACAGAGTATAGGGGGGGGGATACGCTACTAGAGCTTGCAGCTCACTGATGCGGCGAGCTGAAGTGAGGGCAATAAGGAAGATGACCTTCCAAGATAGAATCTTCAGTGAAGTGGTGGATAAAGGTTTGAAAGGTGGCTTTAGAAACTGCCAGAACTACATTCAGATCCCAGGCAACCGAAGGCGGCTTAATGGGTGGCTTGCACAGCAGGAGACCCTGCATGAAGCGTGCTACTAGGGGGTGTGAGGAGATAGGCTGTCCATCCACTGGTCTGTGAATGACTGCAATGACACTAAGGTGAACTCTCACTGAGTTAGTTTTCAGAACTGTCAAGGATAAGTGGAGGAGATATTGCAGAATTGACGCCACTTGGCAAGAAAAGGGGTCCTTTGGGGAGCCCCAGAGGGCAAACCTAAGCCATTTGAAGGCATAAGATCGCCTGGTGACATCATTACGAGATGCTAGGACATATAATCTAATACAGATTTGTATACCGCAACTATCCCAATCAAAACAGTGGTTCTGTATGGTTTTACAGCAAGAAGTAGTACTTATAAAATAAAATAAAATGATAAATGTGTACGGTCACCACTAGTTAGATTTGAACAACAAGGTTCTCAGTTTTTTTCGCAACTGAAAATCAGAGGAATTATATTTCAATTGCCTTGGTAGATCCGACAAGTGTGGCGCCACCATATCGGGAGTAGTACGCATAAAGCACGATTTCAAATGAATGCCTCTCCTTGAGGGGTATAATAAAGTATTAACAGATTTCAAACATTTAGAATTACATGTTGCAGATGGACCTAAAAAAATCTGAAAAATACTCCGGTACAAAATTGTTCCAAACCAATTTGATTGGGAACTTTAAGCCAATATAATTTACAAATAAGAGGGGCTACTGCAGTATACTGAGAAGCACCAAAGATTACACGTGCTGCTGAGTTTTGACACAGTTGCAGTCATGTGATTTGATGTTGAGAACAATTTAAGAGCATCAGTCTTTTATGAAACTGAACACCAGAGGAGCTATATTTCAATTGTCTTGGTAGATCCGACCTCAACAGCCTGTGGTAGGGTCAAGGTCGGTGAGCACTAGCCTTTCAGCAGCCATGCTGTCAGGCACAGTAAGTGAAGATTGGGATGGAAGAACATCCTGTGGTCCTGAGAGAGGAGGTCAGGTGCACATCCCAGGTTGAGTGACTGAGTCTGCGCAAGGTGAAGTAGTAGAAGAAACCACGGTTGATGGGGTCAGAAGGGGGCTATGAGAAGTACTGAGCCTCTGTCGGCCTGTAGTTTGAACAGCATCTTGGGTATCAAGGGGATGAGAGAGAATGCGTAGAGCAGTCCCTATTTCCAAAGGAGAAGGAAGTCGCCCAGGGCCTGTCTGTGTAGTGACGGAATCCTGGAGCAGAAGCTTGAAAGCTGTGTGTTTTGTGGAATAGCAAAAAGATCTGAGTGGGCTTCCCCACATCTGGAAGAGCCGAGTAGCCATCTCTCGATACAAGGTCCATTTGTGTGGATGAATGATACAGCTTAGCTTGTCCACAAGAACATTGAGTTCAACTGAGGTACACCGCTCTGAAGTGAATCACTTCCTCAAAGGGTTTGGGGGGGGGCCCCCCCCACCCCCCTGTTTGTTCACGTAGAACATGGCAACTTGGTTGTCTGCCCTGACTTGAACAGTTTGCCCCAAATGTTGGGGATGAAAAACCCAAACAGCATTTGTCAGTGCCCGTAGTTCTAGAAGGTAGATCTGCAAGGCAGATTCCTGTGGCGTCCACAGCCCCTGTGTGGTCAGATGTGCCCCCCAACCCAACTTGAAAGCATCAGTTGTCAGGGTGCATCGAGGTGGAAGCATCTGAAAGGGTAACCCGGTGAGTAGGTTTTGTGGGCACCACCACTACTGAAGGGACAATCAGTTGGGGGCGATTGGATCTTGTCTGTGAGATGACCTTTTACTTGCATCCACTGGGAAGACTGAGCCCACTGCACTTGTCGTATGTGTAATCTAGTGTAGGGGACAACATGGACCATGAAGGCCATGTGTCCTAATAGTTGTAGCATCTCTCAAACTGTTACTCTGCTTTGCTGTTGTACCTCCTTGGCTAGCTCGATGAGGCGGGCACAGCGATCATGTGAAAGGAAAACGCGGGTCTGTTGAGTGTAAGAACTCCAGTCATTAGGTTGGAGCAAGGTGAGACTTTGGGAAGTTTATGACAAATCCCAGATGTTGGAGCACCATGATGGTGCGATGAAGGGAGAGTCTTAGCTCCTGAGGGGAGTATCCTCTGATCAGCCAGTCATCTAAGTAAGGGAAGACGAATACCCCCAAAGTGCATAGGTAGGCAACGATTACTGCCATGAATTTTGTGAAGACTCTTGGGGCAGAGGCTAGACCGAAGGTGAGAACCAAGTATTGAAATGGTTTCCTTGAAACATGAAGCGCAAATTCTGACTGTGCAAGGGATGGGATCAGTAAATGCGTGTACGCCTCCTTTTAGGTCTAGAGAACATAGCCAATCATGTCTCTGGCGGTATGAAAGAAGAGTTCCTAGAGAAATCATTTTGAATTTTTCTCAGACCATGAACTTGTTTAGGTCTCAGATCCAAGATGGACCTGAATCCTCCTGTTTTCTTTGGAATGAGAAAATATTGAGAGTAGAAGTCCATCCTTTTTTGAGAAGGAGGAACGCTTCCTTTGGCACCTGGGATAACAGAGTGGTCACCTCTTCTTTTGAGAGAGTGCTTTGAAGTGGTTGGGAGGGATAATCCCTTGTGAAGCTGGTGAGGATTAAGGTTTCGAAGAGAAGCTAATAACCCCTAAGGACAATCTGGAGTGCCCAGTGTTCTGATGTTATAAGGTGCCACCTGTGGGCATGGTGATAAACTCTGCCTGCTATGTGGAGGGGCTGGGGGACCCTCCAGAGGAAGATTGGCAATGCTCTCTAGGACGGAGCCAAAAACCAGGCACAGGTTGTGGTTGTACAGCTGTTTGAGGCTTAGCAGCCTTGGGCTTCTTGGGTTGGCAAGGGCCCTGCTGTCTCTGCTGAGGTTGGCAGGCAGCAGAAGGTGGGTAAGAAGGATAGCATCTTTTCTTTTTAAAATAAAGAAAAGTTTTGGGAAGAGCCTCTCTCTTAGATGGGTCAGCTGTTTTCCTGGAAAGGCGTTTTAGGGTGAGGATCATCTGTCTCAATCTCTCCTGCTTTTTTCCTCCAATTTTACCAAAAAGGTTTTCTCCAGTACATGGGATATTGGCCAGTTTATCCTGGACCCATTGCTCGAGATCTGATGACTGTAACCAGGCCATTCTGCAAGGCCCAAGGCAGACTGCTGAAGCTCCGCTTGATTTTAAGGCATCAAAAGAAGCCCTGGTAAGAAACAGACATATTTTGGCCCTGCTTGATGAGTGTCTGGAATGTAGTCCACTTATCCTCAGGAAACTGCGGAGGGTGGGGGGGGGGGGTGGTGAAAGTCTCCAGATCCCTGGTGACATACTTCAGAAACATGCCCATGTACAGCATGTACAAGTTTATTCTGGAAACCAACATGCATGCTTGGAAGCATCAATGCCCAAAGAGAGAGTGTCCTGCAGTCTCTGCCAGGAGACATGGATGAATGTTTTTTTGAGCTCTTTATTTGGTGCATCACCGATTCCACCACTATTGAGTGGTGGGGAAGCTGAGGTTTTTGGAAGCCTGGGCACTCTGGTACATCGTATCCTGCCTCTTCCTGACAGGCGGAAACGTGAGCGGGGCCTCCAACATGTAGAGCCTAAGATCCTGCAGGATCCGATGCACCGGTAATGTAGCCACCTCCTTGGGTGTGGAAGGATACTGGAGTATCTCCATTTCCTCTGCCCTCGGGTTTTTTCCCCGAGGCTACTGTGATGGCGAGCTCTGCTGCCATGTCATGTATGAAGTCCTGAAAGGACATATCTTCTGGTGAGGACAGACGCTGTCCTGAGGCAGCGAAGGGTCCAAAGGAATGTCTGGAAGTTCTCGGGAATCGAGTGATCCCTCGTAAGTTTCTGAAGAACTGGAATCAGAGTCTGGTAAGAAATCAAAGTATCGGCAGTGTTGCGTTCGACCTCGATGCTTCATGGACATTGAGTCGAGGCTGAAACAGATACCAATGCTCGGAGGTATCGGAATTGAGAGTCATAGCAGTTCGAGTCTGTTGGGTACCGGGGGTATTGCCAGTTCCAATGAAGGCATCGGTCTCAGGGGTTCCGACTATGTTGGTTCAAGGGCCAGTATCAGGGCAGATACACTTGGCTGTAGGGTCGGTGCCAAAGCCTGCACTCCTGGAGCTCTTGATGTTATTGGTACAGAGGCTGCCAGGAGTGTGGCCAAACTCCTCTTGAGAGCCAGCATGCGCTGGTCTAGGGAGACAGTCGATGCCTGGGTGAAATCATCCATGGGACTTTGAGCCACTGTCCCAGAACATGGAACTGGTAACTCTCTGGAGGTCGATTTCTTGGGAGTGTCCCGGAGCTCCTCCTGTGCGCTTTGGAGGACAGATCCTCCTGCTGGTCTGGGAGCTGTTTGGCTGGCCAGTCTGCATCACAAGCACTCCTACAAGAGTTGCAATGCTTATGCTGGAACTGATCTCTGGTCTTGGTATCTGTCTTCGATGCTGATGCCTTGGAAGCAGCCAGAGACTGACTTACTTTTATGTTTGAAGAAACCTGAGACCCATGAGAGAAAGTCAATGCCCTAGATGAAGTGAAAGCCATGGAAATCAAGTCCGAGTTGAATGACGATCCGTACTGTCTAGCTCGGTTCTTTAGACCTCTCTTTGTCATTTGCTGGCACAAAGGACAAGAATTGGCTTTCCTATTGGATGCTGAGGAGAGTTCTCACACGGGCTCCATCAATGACGTTCACCCATATTTGAAGACTGCATTCCTTCTTGTTCCTGGAGATTGCTACAGTACAATACTGAAGAATCAATTTTCAGCCACATCTATTTGGCTAGGGGGCTAATGCAGAAACCTGTGCCAGAGCTCAGCGCTAAAGCTCTAGTGCAGGGTTTCATAATGCAAGTTTAACACAGATTAATTGCACAGCAATGCCGTAAGCAAATGGCATGCAAATCAGCTGAGCTAAAAAAAAAAAAAAAAATCAGCACTAAACAAGGGGAGCAAGTCAGGCAAGGGCTGTCACAAGGATTGGAGGCCCTCCATCCTGCTGCTCCCCTTGAATCCCTCCGCCCCCATCCCTCTCCTGGGACTGCAGCGGCAGCAGCACCCAAACCACAGCACAGCACTTACAAACTCTTCAATGCTGTGTTGCAGTTTCCTCCTGTGCACAATGTACCATTTCTGCCCCACTCAGACGCTGCTTCTGGTTTCGGAGGGGGATAGAAACGGCACATTGGGCACAGGAGGAATCTGTGATGCAATACTGGAGTGTTAGCAAGCACTGTGTTGCAGTTTGAGGGCTACTGCTGCCAGCGCCCTGGGCAACTGCCTAGTTGTGGTGCCACCCCTTGGTCAGACACACATGCGCACAGGGGCCTGCGTCGACTGGCACCTGTGCACATTCACTGGATTATTAAACCATAATCTAAAAAGAAGTTTGACACTTCACTTCAGATTACCTGATCCTCCGTCCCAATCCTCAATCCCTCCTTGGTCATTGTGCCCTTCCGATTGCGTTTCCCATCCAACAAAAATACATGGTAGAACAATGGCCCCAACCCTCATCACACCCCAAACCAGGAAAGTGACCTGGTGGTCTAGTGGACCCAACCACCCATCCCCCCAAACTCCCTGGTGCCTTACAAGTTGGGGGGGGAGAAGTAGCACTGCCCACACACTCCTGCCCCCCTGCTGCCATCTTGAAAAATAATAGCACCTGGCTCTGTGCAGTGTAGCCTGGCATCCTAATATGGCAATGACACCCCCCCAGGTGCATTCTGAGATGCACGATGTGGAGTCTGCTGTCCCAGGATGCAACCCGGGGGTCACAATGCCATATAAAGCGATTTTTGCCTTATATGACAGTCTGACCTCACATGGTGTATCGCAGGATGCACAGCATGGAGCCAGGTGCCACCATTTTTTAAGATGATAGAACAGGGGCAGGGGCAGGAGTTTGTGGGCAAAGCTCTCAGCCCCCTACTTAAAAGGTATTGACAGGGTCTGGAGACATTGGGGGTAAGGTCCACTAGGTTACAAGAAATATTTGGGGTTCGGGAGGTGGGATCCACAAGATCACAAGGTAATTTTCTTGTTCAGGGGTGGAGGCTACCAGGTCATTTGTTGTTCTGGCGGTGGGGGGGTTGAAACCGCTGGGTACTTTATTTGGTTGGGGACTCCAATGGGCGGGGGGACCCCAGTGCCACGACTGGGAGGTCTTTTACCTCAGCTGTATCTTTACATCTTCTTGAAGCATGAATAAAGGGTTAAAAAGCAAGTAAAACAATACTGTGCTAAGTTTTAATGCTTTTTATTCTGACATCATGTGTGATTTAAAATTAATTATTTTGCATGCAATTAGCATGCCCACTATGTTATATTTTCTGCATTGGAGAGCAAGACTAGTGTCGGAAATACACCAGCAAAAATGCTGTGCTAGAGCATAATGCAATTTTCTGCAGATGAAAAATTTTCTAATTCTAGCATGTAGCTGAAAATTGTCCCAATTCTAGCTGGACAATATTTGGCTAGTTTTAGTTAACCAATAATATCTGCAAAGGTCATATTCAACAAATCATCTTAAAACATACCAAAAATTATTTCATATATTTTTCCAATAATGCCTATTCCTCTTAATAGGAGTTCAAATATATTCATTGCATGAAAAATACTCATTGCCAACTTGAATATTCATCATTGCTCATGATTAATTTTTATTTTCAAAATAAAAGAATGAACTTTATAGTACTTACCTTATGTACTGAGCGGTGGGTTCACCCCTAAAACAAAGACATGGGGAGGGGTAGCCTGCACGGAGCGGCAGGTGCACCTACTCTTGCCATCTTACTGGGCAGACTAGATGGACCATGCTGGTCTTTATCTGCCGTCATTTACTGTGTTATCTTTGTGATGAAATACATTTATAAAACACCAGAATGCATGGCTTAAAGGTGAGGTCAGAGAAACTGTTACAGCCAAGAGAGAATCTTTCAGAAAATGGGGGGGGAGGGGGTCAAATGACAAAAACAGGAAATAGCATAAGTACTGACAAGTTAAATGCAAGGCATTGATAAGACAGGCAAACAGAAAATTTGAAAAGAAGCTTGCCATGGAAGCAAAAGTGCATAATAAAACCTCTTTCAAGTATATTCGTAGCAAAACACCTCTGTGGGAATCAGTTGGACCATTAGATGATGGAGGGGTAAAAGATGTACTGAGAGAGGACAAGGCAATAGCGGAGAAACTGAATGAATCTTTTCCTTCAGTCTTTACTAAAGATGATGTAGGAAACTTACCCATGCCAGAAATGATATTTAAAGGTGATATATCAGAGGAATAAAAACTAATCTAGATAAACCAGGACGATGTAATACAGCTAATTGATAAACTAAAGAACAGTAAATCATCTGGACTGGATGGCATACATCCGAGGGTGCTGAAAGAACTGAAATATCAGATTGTAGAACTACTTGAAAACTGGAAAGTGGCTAAGTTACATCCAATTTTTAAAAAGGGTTCCAGGGGTGATCCAGGAAACTACAAATTGGTGAGCAATTATAAAATGCAAAATTACTGAATATGTACAGTAGATGATGTTGTTGTTATGGTTAAGTGCCGACGGAGTTGGTGTTGACTCATGGCAACCCTCTGGATAGTTGTCCTAAATTGTGTTCGGTCTTCAGTCAGACAGCTCATTGTTGACAGTGGCACCCATAGCTGCATTATTGTATCGATCCATCACATTGCTGGCTTTCCCTCTTTTGCATTGACCTTCTACTTTGCCAAGCATGATGTCTTTCTCTAATGATCTCTCTCTCTTCCCATGATGTGTCCAAAGTATGAAAGGTGAAGTCTTGTCATCTGAGCTTCTAAAGTAGTGATTGTTTTTTTTTTTCTTTGGGCAGTCCATGGTAAACGCAGTATTCGTCGCCAGCACCATGATTCAAAGGCATCAATATCTTTTTCACTGTCCAACTTTCACATCATGGCTTGAACGAGTCAAATCTTTGTGTGGAGAGAGATCTCTGCTCTTGAGAATCTTGTCTATGTCCTTCATAGCCATTATGCCAAGAGCAATGTGTCATCTGATTTCTTGCCTGATTGCTGTTTCTTTATTGATAGTTGATCCAAGTAGCAGAGAAAAACTGTGGGGAATCGGAGGGTGCTCAAGCGGCCCGGGGCGAGCCGGCAGTGTGAAACGGGGCCTTCGCGAGAGCACATGGAGACGGCGCATTGAAGGTACAGCCAGTGCAGGACAGCAGTGGAGGATCGGATAGTAGTGGGAGCAGAGAGAGAGCAGCCATAGGGCCACCGAAAACACCAAAAGCAAGCAAGTGAGCCCAGTAGAACACAGCCTGCTAGTTATAATATTGGACCAGAGCATGGTGTCCTGACCAGAACCGGACAGCCTATAATAAAAAGTCAGAGGGACAAGAGCACCCCACGCAGGAATAATATAAAGAGAGCGCAAGAGGACCCAGCTGGGGGATTACCCTCCGAAAATATCCAGAAGACCTGCTATTATAGCCCGGGGGATCAAGAGAGATTATGGATAAAAACAAAGGCGGACAGTCAGCAAGGAAGAAACTGGCTGAATTCAGATCTTCCTACGTGATGTCCAGAGAAGGAAAAGAGGGGGAGAAGGCGTGTAGCCCACAGCCCACAGGCCCAGCCAATCAAGAGTAGGAGATGGAGCGGGGCTGTAGCCAAGGAGTGGCTGCGATGCTAAAGGAATGGCTAACAGAGCTGAAAAAGGAGATTAAGATGGAAATGAATGGAGTGAAAAATGAACTAAGAGAGACAATACAATCTCTGAGACAAGACATCGTGGACACGGGAAACCGAGTTGAAGAAACAGAGATTCAGGTGGAGCACCAAGGGGGAGAAACAGAGGAATTATAAAAAGGATGGGAGGAATTAAAGCGCGCTCAAGATGAGCAGCAGGTGAAAGTGGAAGATTTGGAGGATCGATCCAGATGTAATATAAGAATACGAGGCCTCCCAGCAGAACCTAAATATAAGAACTGTGAAGAAGTGATTGCTAAAATATTCAGGTCACTACTAGCCACTGCAGACCCGGAGGAAGGTAGTGAAGTAGCGCCGATCCAAATAGAGAGAGCACACAGAGGCCTGCGCCTTGCAAGAGAAAACAGGCCACGAGATATAGTCGTGTGTTTAAGCTCGTTTAAAACTAAAGAAAGGTTTTTGAGTGCAGTGAGGAAAACAAGACAGTTTACATGGGATGAGCAAAAACTGGAACTCTTCCAAGATCTTTCCATGGGAATGTTACAGCGCAGACGAAATCTTAAGGAGGTGACGGCATACATGAGAAGGGAGGACATAAGATATAAATGGTTGTTTCCCTTTGGTTTACTGATAACAGTAAAGGGAAGGTCGAGACGAGTGCAGACAAGTGAGGAAGCCTGGAAAGCACTTGAACTGGGACTAACCAATCTTCCAGAGGGGGAGAGGGCGCTGGCCGGAACAACCACCACCACAGCATCATTCTCCACCAAACAGAACAACTTACGATGGCACAGAGTCCCTGTGGCAGTCAGAAGGCTGGCAAGGCTGAACAGAGAGCCAAGGAATGCAAGCGGCGGAGAAAGAAGCTGGCTGAAAAAGAGGACATTGTATTGTATAGGCTATGAAGTAAAAGTTTGATAGGGGGGGGAGTGGTCAGTAGTTTCTAAACTAAGAGTAAGGGGGAAAGAGGGGTAAGGGGCGGAAGCTATAGAGTTGGGCAGGGCTTAATTAAGGCAATTTGGGGGGAGGCAGGGGTGAGAAGAGTGGGAAGGAGGCAGGGGATAGGAGTAAGGGAGGAGGAGGAATTGGGTAGGGCTAGATGGGGATATATGGGGGGGGGATGGGGATATATGGGGGGGGGATGGGGATATATGGGGGGGGGTAGGGATATAGTGGGGGAAGTGGAATGGAGGGGTAGGGACAGGTAATGGCCTGATAATCCATCACCATAATGGAAGACTAATCTCTTCTTAGGAGAGGGGGAAAGGGGAAGGGAGATGGGGTGGGGGACAAATGGGGGATCAGAGGGAGGGTGGGGGAGGGATAAGGGTTATAACAGATAGGGCCAAGAGAGTAGAGGGGAAAACAGGAAACAAAGGTGAGTTAAAAATAGTCTCATTAAATGTAAAGGGACTCAACTCCACATTTAAACGTCAAAAATTCTATACAGAAATAGCATGCCAGAAAGCAGCGATAGTGATGATACAAGAAACGCGTCTGACAAGAGCGACAGAGTACCTGGTTAAGCCCAAGGGATATGGAGTATGTATACATGATTCTAACACAGTAGAAAAGAAAAAAGGGGGTTGCCATATTGATAGATACAAGATTAAAGGTGCAATTGCAAACTACTGTGCAGGATAAAGCAGGGAGATGTGAGTTATTGTGCTTGAAGGTGGGGAATGAATGGTATTGTATAGTGAATGTATACGCACCAAGAGGAGCACAAAGTGAATTCTGGACAAAACTGAATGAGGAAGTGGGGAAATTGGGGGAGGGTATTATCATTTGTGGAGGCAATTTCAATTTAACATGGAACCCAGAAAGGGACACCATGGGGAAAAGAGAGGGTAAAAGGGCGGATAGAAATAGATATCGTAATTTTGTAGTGCAACATTGCTTGATAGATGCTTGGAGATTACAACACCCAGGGAAGAGACAATTCTCTTATTTTTCGCCAGTACATGGCTCCTACTCAAGAATAGATGCTATTTGGGTCTCGAAGGAGATGGGGGTAGGATTATGGGGGCAGAGATGGACTCAATTACATGGTCTGATCATGCACCAGTTGAGGTAAGATTGACAATGGAGGGCGAGGGGAAAGACATACAGTTCTGGAGGCTTAATGAATCATTATTAGAAGATGGGAGGGTTTGAGCGGACATTGAGAGAGAAACGAGGGACTATTTCAAATGGAATGATAATGGGGAAGTCGCTTGGGGAGGAGTGTGGGATGCCTATAAGGCAGTGGTGAGAGGAATCTTAGTTATAAATGGGGGGTAAGGAAGAGGAAGGAAAGAGAGGGAAGAGAGAAGGCACCGAGAGAACAATTGATGAAACTGGATGAATTAGATGTGCAGCGACAGATGAACATATAGCGGTCAGGTGTTGGCAATAAGAGCGCAGATAAATGCTATGCAGGCAGAAAAGATACAGCATCAGATGAAGCTGCTGAGACAGGAAGTTTTTGATGGAGGTAATAAAGTGGGGAGATACATGGTGCAGAACTTGAAACAGAGGAAACTGTGCTCTCATATAATGAGAATCCAAAAGAGGGGAAGGGAGTGGGTAATTAAGGATGGGGAGATCAGAAAGGCCTTTCGGGAATATTACCAGGGGTTGTATAAAGCAAGGGAACCTCCATGGAGGGAGAGTGTACAAAGTTATCTTGACTCCATAAAATTGCCTAAACTAGAGGAGGGGGAGCAAGAAGAACTTAATATGCCCATACAAGGGGAGGAGGTACAGAGGGAAATAAAACAGTTGAAACTAGATAAGGCACCGGGACTAGATGGGCTTACAGCGAGATTCTATCGAAGGTTTGGAGAGATCCTAACAGAACCACTAGTGAGGTTATTTAATCTACTAAGGGAGGGCGGGGTGCTAGCAGGCACAATGGGATGGGTGGGAAAGCACAGTTACTTACCTGTAACAGGTGATCTCTGGGAACAGCAGGAATAAGTCTTCACATATGGGCATGTCGGTACCGACGGAGCCTGCGCGGGAACGCTCCCCAGCATCCAATCAGAACGCTTTTGGAAGCATCCAAACACGCCTGCGTGCTGCCTTCCCGCCTTTCCCAACTGCCTCTCCTCAGTTAAGTTTTAAAGCTGAGGCAAAGAGAGAGAGCAAGAAAGGGAAAGATGGAGATAGAGAAAAAGCAAATCCTAAGGGAGGTGGGTGGGTTGTGAAGACTTATTCCTGCTGTTCCCAGAGATCACCTGTTACAGGTAAGTAACTGTGCTATCTCCAGGAACAAGCAGGAATGAGTCTTCACATATGGGGACTCCCCAAGCTAAGATGCCTAGAGGGAGTCCTAGCATGTAGCGAATGTAGAAAGAGCCATGCTACTCCTCAGAACCTCAGGCATCTTGGGGATGGAGGGTAGGAGTTGAATTATAGAAAAGATGCTGTGGAACAGCTGGACAAGAACAGGACTTCTATGGAGGAAGATCCTGTATAGATGACTTTTAGTAGTAAAAATATTGAATACAATATTCTAATATGGACCTCCCTTGGTGGTATTGTAAAAAGTCTATTGAGGCTCAGATGGATCTGTTAGAAGAGCCAGTAGAAGATCCTCAAGGAGTACCTCACTGTGAAGTAGAGGTAATAAACTTTAGGAAAAACAAGTGGAGGTCAGAACCCATCAGGGTGAGAATTAGCCCCAGGGGAAACTGGGGTAGTACAATGAGGTAGGGCTTCAGCGGGAAACGCAGAAGGTACTATTAGACAAAGCTTAAACCCTTTTGGTCGAAGAACAGTACAATGCTAGGACCAAAAGGAAAATAACTCTGACCAATTTGGACTGACAAAAGAAACAGTCCCTGTGGGAGAGGAGGGGTATGGAGACTCCTATATCCGATAACAAAGTAAGGACAGACTTATGAAGCATTACAGCTTTAGATTAACTGAAAATCCGTTATGTCTTTCCAAATGAGGTCAATTAGGAAAGAAAAAGGTACATGGAAAGCTTCAGAGGTACCTAAACCTGAAAGGTTATGGTAAGAGAAACAAAAAATGTGTTAATTACCACAGGGAGTGGTTATATGTGTAGAACCCTAAGCATGCTGGCACAGCATTGATAGGGGTAGTGCACATCCGTCAGAGTCATATAGGAATATATGGATATATGAACCTAGACAGAGAGATAGATAAGTACGTAGATACATATCTACCTAGAAGATATATCTCGACAGGAATATATATACAGAGATATACCTGGGCGGAAGATACAGAGATACATCTAGATATAGATATATAGATATGTATATAAATATGTAGACATATAGACAGGTCTCCATGTGAGTAGATGGAGACATGGCTATATAACTAGATCCCATAGGAATATGGGGATAGAGGGAAGATTCATCTAATAGCAAGAAGGGTGATTCAACCTGCTTGAATAGATGTATAGAGAATCTTCTTTCCCTGGTTAGAATTGACAGAGTCAGAGGAATGGTCTCCCTGACAAAGAGGAGTCTAGATTCCTTTAAGAATTCGAGCTCTTGAATAACCAGGATGGCCTACGTGAAAAATGCAGAGGATAACTTCAGTCTGCAGGCAGCAAGTCCAGATCTCTCTAGAACTGCAGTATGGTGAATGGATAGAGGACGCCACTGGAATAAGATACCATATTGACCCGCCGATGAGGGCAAGATGGGTATCAGGCGTCCTTGAGCTGCAACTGAAAGAAAACTATCCCTGGCGAGAAGTCCAAAGAAGATATGGACCAAGCCAGGGAATTGGCCATTCTTTAGGTTTTTACGTGATGTAAGGCGTGTGTCTTGTCTCGAAAAGAGATTTTAGATGAGATGGTAAGGGTAGAGAACACCTACCAGTAATGGGAGCATGACTGGGTGAACCCCTCCTAACCATCTAGGCTTATCTGCTAGACAAGATACTATTGCTCTCTAGCAAGGGCCCATAGTGCAAAGCTACTCTGTAGAGTTGCAGAGAGCATGTTAGAGGTTGGTTAGAAGAAAAAACTGGCTGCTTAAAGCCAGTAGGTTACTTAAACTATTCTGCCAAAAACAAGGGAATTGGAGATGGCGAAGAATAGAAGTCAACCAACAAGACTGTGATAATAGGGTTTCCAGAAAGGTTGATAACCTGTTTTGGGTTTAGCAGTGAGGCCAGAAGGATTGCTAGTGGAGGACAAACCCTGGTTGTGCGGAGAACAGAACCAGTGGCTTAACCACTAGGAATTGCTGCATTTGCAGCAACTACCAGGGCAGTGGAAAAAAAATTTTTTTTTTCCTTTTTTAGATTGGAAAAAGAAGCAACAGACATAAGCAGGAGTGGTTAGACTTCCTTATTGCCTGATAAGCTGCCCTAAAGTAAGAATATGAAAAAAGGGGGAGACAACTCTAGAAGGGAAAACCCCTTTGTGGAATAGGTAGAGAACCATAGGGGCTTACCAGTGTAATAGAGCCACTCTTACAAACCGAATGTTGTAGTAAGAGGGGGTAAGACAGAGTTGAAGAAGACTATGTAGTAAGTCTCTGAAAGGTAAGATGATACATGCTAGTACAGGGAAAAACTGTCTTATTGATAGTTGTCACATCTCTTTCTCCCAGTAGGAGGAAGAGAAACCTGTTAACTATAGGCATGATCATCATAAAGACTCTTAGAGAAAAAGGAAAGGATGTCTCGTGAAGAGAGATCCATGAGAATTTAGGATGAAATTAGTGTAGATGCTTCAAGTGAAAAGAAGCACACTGCAAACTCTAACCACCAAACAGGAGATGTAATGATAATCTATCTGAAACCCTGCGACTGCTGGGTTTGCTGAACCTGTTGAGGTTGTGGTTTCTTTAGACCAGTGCGATGTTTCCCCTGTTTGGGAACATCTGTATGATGGGCAGAAGATGGATAAAACTTTTTCCCCTTAGGGGAACAAAGTTTGTTAGGAAATTTCCTGCCAACTTGGAAAGAGGAAGGCATAGAACAGCCTCTGGAAACAGCAATGTCAGTGGTTAACTGAGCAACTTGGAGTAAAGACTCCTTATTAAAAAGATTTTCTCCAGTGCAAGGGGTATTTCCCAGTCCTTCTTGTGCCCATTTGTCTAAGTCTGAAACTTGGAGCCAGGCTTTACGTCGTGCCCCTATAGCTATAGCAGAGGTTCTGCTAACAGACTCAAAGGAGTCTAGGGAAGCACGAGTAAGGAACCTAGAGATATTTTGAGCATGACTAACCAGTAAGGAATAGTCTGCTCTTTCGGGCTCTTGAAAAAAAGGGGTCAAAAGTAGTAATTTCTTTGCGACTTCTTCAAGAGATAATCCCATATAGAAAATATATGAGAGAATTCTTGCTGAAAGCATGGATGCCTGGAAGGTTTGGCGTCCAAAGGCATCTAAAGTCCTAGACTCACGACCTGGCAGATGAGTGCTTTTTTAGTACTCTTAATACGCCTCATTGCCGATTCAACAACAATGGAATGATGAGGAAGTTGAGTCTTTTGAAAACCTGAGGAGGGGGGCACCTTATAAAGAAGATCAGTTGCCCTAGAAGGTGGGGGTACCGTTAAAGGAATTTCCCACATTCGTAAGAGGAGATCCTGCAAGGTCTGATGCAAAGGAAGCATGGTGTTCTCCTTTGGACTCCAGGGAATATACAGGGATTCTGTATTCCCTGGTGCAGGATCCTGACCAGGTATAGAAATGGCAAGTGACTTTGCCATATCAAGCAGGAATGCTTGAAAAGAAAAATCCCCAGAGGGAAATCCTCTAGAAAGAGGATGACAGGCTAGATCTATTGAAGAACTAGCATTGACACCCAGGGATCTATCCAAATTTAGAGGAATAGAAGACCCTAAAGGGTGAAGTATCGGATCCTTAGAGGATGGTCGCCGGTACCGCAGGAGGTCGGGACCAGCAAAGTCAGTAGCGCATCGTCCATGCTAGGGATCGATTCCAAACTCGGTACCGAGGGAAGCGAGTCTGATGAAAGAAGCATGGAAGGTACCGACAGCAATGGTAATGTGGATACCGGTACCGACTCCGGCACTGTATCCGATACCGGTAGATGAAGGCCAGCCGGTGACAGCTCTAACGGTATCGAAGAAACCGAGGGTGTCCGACCTGGATCATCGGAACCGTGCCTTTGGTACCGTCCGGTATCGGTACCAAGGCGAGTCAGTACCCAGTTATCCAGACTGGAGATCGATGCCAGACTCAGCATCGAGGGAAGCGAGTCTATCGATGCACATCTGGAGGGTACCGACGTTGGTACCAGTACCGGGATCGATACCGATACAGGAAGATCGGTCTGCAGCGTATCCAACGGGCCCGCAGGTACTGAGGATGCCAGACTACTATCCTTGGTGAGGAATGTTTCGTCCAACCCCATTGCCGATGCCGGGGTATCGGTACCGCTCGAAGTGGATGCCACCACCGAGCATGGCTCAGGTATGTTCGGAGAGGGGTGAACCTCAGGAACAACCTGAAACCCCACTAAGGATTTGGAGGCCGAAGACTCCCACCGGGGTTTTAGCGCCAGTGTATCCTCGAGGGCAAGGCCAGAGGCATCTCTATGCTGTGCATGAGATCTACCACTCGAGGACTGGCTAGTCTTAACAGACTGTTTGTGGGTTACCTGATCCTGCGAAGAAGAAAGGGTGGTCGGTGCCCTGAAGTTGAATGGGGACCGTGTATCGAGGTGAACTCGATGCTGAAGACTTCTTCCGACTATACTGTTGCAGGAGGGACACTCCAGGGGATAGTGGTCAGGACCCAAGCAGGGTAGACACCAATTATGAGTGTCTAAAATGAATTTTGTACCGCCACAGTTTGAACATTTCTTAGGGATAGTGGCTGGTGCTTCCATGAGGAAAAAGAGTAGGCCTAGCAGGCCGAAAAAAACATTCCTTATAAAGGAAAATTTAGAAGAAAAAAGAAAAGAAACACTGGCGGTACCGGTGGCGTCGGGAAAGGCAGACGCGACCACAAGAAAACCAAAAAATAAAAGAAGAATTTTCTGCGGTGATAGAAGGACGTCCTACCGGCTCCGCGGAAAAACGAAAACTGAGGAGAGGCAGTTGGGAAAGGCGGGAAGGCAGCACGCAGGCGTGTTGGGATGCTTCCAAAAGCGTTCTGATTGGATGCTGGGGAGCGTTCCCGCGCAGACTCCGTCGGTACCAACGTACCCATATGTGAAGACTCATTCCTGCTTGTTTCTGGAGATTTACAGTAATACCTAAAGAGGGGAAAGACCCACAAGAATATTCATCCTATCGACCTATATCGCTGCTCAACTTAGATGCTAAATTGTTAGATAAAATACTCACCACGCACTTAAATAAGATAATAGGGAATCTGATACACTAAGACCAAGCGGGATTTATTCCCGGTAGACAAGTAGCAGACAATATTAGAAAGATCCTAAATATGATATGGTCTATTGAACAAAGCAGGGAGGAGGCATTGTTCCTGTCACTGGACGCGGAAAAAGCTTTCGACCAGGTGTCATGGCCTTTTCTGTTTGAGGTGTTGGAGAGAATGGGGCTGAGGAAGAAGTTCACAAATTGGGTGAAGGCAATGTACCACCAGCCGAAAGCTTGCGTGAGGGTGAATGGGGCCTACTCTGTTCTTTTTCTTAGCAGGGGAGGGGAACGAGACAGGGGTGTCCCCTATTGCCGCTATTATTTGCGATTGCACTGGAACCATTTGCACAGAGGGTGAGAGAACGGGCTGAAATAACGGGAATAAAAGATGGGCAGAGTGCATACAAAATATCTATGTTCACTGATTATATTATATTAAGCGTGGCTAGACCCCAAGTAAGTATCCCAATAGTAATGTGGGAATTGGAAGAATATGGTAGGCTGTCGGGATTCACAATAAATTGGACAAAATCAGAAATTTTAAACCTAGCCGTGCCAAGGGCTGTAAAGGAACAACTGGAAAAGAAATACCCCTTTAAATGGGCGAGGGAGAGTATCAGATATCTCGGCATCCAAATAAGCAGTAGGCTGGAAGCCTTATATAAACTAAATTATTTGAAGTTGTTTGGGCAGATAGAGAGCTGGCTAGATGGGTGGGGGCAGGGATATCTTTCATGGTTTGGGCGCATAGCTACCGTAAAGATGATGCTATTACCACGATTACTGTTCCTGTTCCAGATGCTCCCAATAAGGGTACCGCAAAATAAATTAAAACAGATACAGAGACTCATTAATAGATTTATATGGGTGAAGAGGCTTCCCAGAGTAGCACTGACAGTAATGCAAAGAGCTAAAGGAGAGGGGAGGTTAGGAGTGCCAAACTTTAGAAAATATTATGAGGCAGCACAACTGAAAACGATCTATGAGTGGCAAAGAGGTATTCAGAAACAGTGGGTCCAAATAGAGGAGGAGCAGATAGGGGGTGAGGGATTGGAAAGGATAATATATGGAGGGGTGGTAAAGGATCTGATACTCAAATTCTAAACCCCATAATTATGCACAGTTTGAATGTATGGAAACAAAATAAAAAATTGCTAGTTCACGATAAAGACTAAATACAGGGAATGACACTAGAGGCCTGTTTTGATAAGGGACGGGGGCCCGGGGTGCACATTCTACGTAGAAGGGCCAAAGCGGGGCTGACACATATTCACCAACTAATAAATACAAAGGGGGTTTATGAGTTTGAGGGCATTAAGGACCTATATGGCTTAAAGGAAAACAATTTTTATGCATATCTACAACTTAGTCATTTCATCAGACAACCGAAAGTGTGGAAAGATCTATGGGAAAATAGGGGATGGTTCGAGGCCATATGTTCCGGCCATTTGGGTCAAAAGGGGGTTTTGTCCAGAATTTACAAAGGCTTAATGGAGAGTGGAGAGAGTAAATTGAAATATATGTTGAAATGGGAGGAGGACCTGGGGGTGAGCTGGAATGCAGAGGTGTGGGATAAGATAATATAGACGGTAGCCAACATCTCTATTGCTACACAAATAAAAGAGAATGCTTATAAAGTTTTATTCTGATGGTACTAGACACCAGTACGTAAAAGAAGAGCTGGTAAGGGACAAGATGAACAATGCTGGAGGGGATGTCATGAGAGGGGGGATTGGCTACATATGTGGTGGAAGTGTGAACGGATACAGGCCTATTGAGTTAAGATTATAGATATGATACATGGCATGACAGGTTATAGACTGCAAAGCAGACTGGAGACATGTCTGTTGCATCAATTAGACGAAGATATTCTGAGACGGGAAGGGGGGTGCTGCATCATTGTATAGTAGCAGCAAGAAGTGAGATAGCACAACATTGGGTGGGGCCGAGCATACCACAACCGTCAGGATTCGTCAGAAGAGTGGCTGAGGTGAGTCTGATGTATAACTTGACAGAGCCAAGACGGGGGAAAGGCGAGAGAAGTGCAGAACAATGGAAAGGGGTGTGGAAGTAGTTGGAAGCCTGGAAGGGGTGTGAGAGGGAGCAGGAGGATGGACGGTCGGCTGCATCCTAGGAAAATAGATTGGATGTATGGCATATAGAAGGAACTCAGAGGGAGCCAGAGTAAAAGGGGTGAGTTATGTACAAGTGAAGAGTGGAGATGGAGAAGATGGTATGCTGGATGAGAGAGAAAAAAAGGAGGGGAGATGGGGGGAGGGAGGAGGGGAGGGGAACATTTAGAGGGAGATGATCAGGAAGGATGCATTCGTAAGGGGGGGAAACTGTATTATGAAGGGTATATTATGAGGAGCATATATAACGTTGAAAACAAAATATGTTGTTGAGAACAAAGTATGTTGTAATTTGAGGTGTTATTAATAAAAATTTAAAAAGGAAAAAAAAGCCTTGCTGTAGTCAATAAAATACATATAGCTATCCTTTTGTTTGGTATTCTTTTGTCTTTTCAAGAATCCATCTCACATCCGCGATAATGTCTCTCGTTCTTCGCCCTTTCCTGAACCCTGCTTGCACTTCGGGCAGTTCTCGTTCCAGGTATGGTTGTAGTCTCTGCTGAATAATCTTCAGTAGAATCTTGCTGGCATATGGGATCAGAGCGATTGTATGATAATTTCCACAGTCAGTTGGATCACCTTTCTTTAGTATTGGTATAAACACAGATCTTTTCCAGTCAGTTGCCATGATGTCCTCTTCCAAATTTCTTGGTAGAGCCTTATAAGTATGGTAACAGCTGCATTAGATTGCTGTAATACTTCAATGGGAATGCTATCAATGCCCGGTACTTTGTTCTTTAAGCTTTCAATGCTGCTTCGACTTCTTTTATCACCAATGATTCCTGATCATAAGGTACAGGTTGAAACAGTTGCTGGTCCACTTGATCTTTATCGTATGACGACTCTGTATATTCTTTCCACCTTCTCTTGATCATTTCAGCATCATTCAACATGGATCCTTGAGCATCTTGTAACATTCCAATTCGAGGCTGGAATTTTTTTCTATAACTCTCATAGCTTTAGGAAAATCGATCTTGTTCTTCCTTTAAACGTTTCTGATTTTATTTCCATGCATGCATCAAGGTAGTATTTCTTGTCTTGTCTTGCTGCATGCTGGAAAAAACTACCGAGTTCTGCAATTGCCTCTCTCTCTCCTCAGGCTTTAGCTTCTCTGCATTTCTAGGCAATTTTCAGAGTTTCGTCTGTCATCCATTTTGGTTGTTTTTGCTTTTTTACCTTTAGAGTTCTCACTTACTTCCAACACAATCTTCTTGATGTCATCCCATAACTCTTCTGGAGCTCTGTCATTTGTATCTAAAGCAGCAAATTATTTTGCTACATTCATGAATGGCTTGCTCTTTTTCAACTTTAGCTTGAGTTTGCATATTAGTAGTTGGTGATCTGTACCACAGTCCGCTCAGGTTGTCTTTGTTGATGTTATAGAGCTTTTCCATCGTTGACTTCCAAAGATATAGCCAATTTGATTTTTGTACAATCCACTGGGTGAAGTCCATACGTACAGTCACCATCTGTGTTGCTAGAAGAAGGTGTTTGAGATGAATAGATAGTTGGTCTTGCAGAATTTTATCAGTCTTTCTCCAGCTTCATTTCTGTTGCCAAGTCCATATTTTCCAACTACTTTGCCGCCTTCTTTGATGCCAACTTTTATGTACCAGTCACCCATGACTATCAGGATAGCCTGTTCGCATATTCTATCAATTTCAGCTTGTACATTTTTGTAGAAGTCATCACCTTGGTCCTCCTTCTGCAGCTGTTCTTGCGGCATATACTTGAATTGTAGTTGTGCTAATGGGCATTCTTTGCAGATGAATAAAAATCAAGTGTTCACTGATTGCATTGTATTTCATTACAGTTTTTGCAAGTTTCTTCTTAATTATAAATGCAAAACCATTTCTTCTTTGTCTTTCATTTCCAGCATAGTAGACCATGTGATCATCAGATGCAAAGTGCCCGATGCTAGTCCATTTCAGTTCGCTGACACCCAACAGATTGAGTTGTACATGTTCCATTTCATTCAGAGTAGTTACTCACCTGTAACAGGTGTTCTCCAGGAGCAGCAGGAATCAGTCCTCACATATGGGTGACTTCGGCGCCGACGGAGCCCTCGCGGAGCAATTTCCCCAGCTTTCAAAGAAAGCCTTTGGAAATTGCAACGCGCATGCGCGGTCCCCTTCCCGCCCAAGGGTGCCATCTTGCTCAGTCTGATGACATAGCTAAAAGACAGCAAAAAGATTTGCAAAAACGAAATGTTAGGACTGCAACTCCAAGGGGAGGAGGGAGGGTTGTGAGGACTGATTCCTGCTGCTCCTGGAGAACACCTGTTACAGGTGAGTAACTACTCTTTCCCCAGGACCAAGCAGGAAGTCAGTCCTCACATATGGGACTCCCTAGCTTAAGGCTACCGGAGACCTCAAGTGGAAAAATGACCTCCCTCTAGCTCAGCAGCACAGAAGGAAGGAATCTTCTCTGAAAAAGCCCCCGACCGGTAGCCCAACATCAGGGCCGGAGGGTAGGAGTTGCCTAAACCTCAAAGAGATTATGGAGAACTGCCAGACCGAAAGCACTGTCCCTGCGGGACTCCCTCTCCAGGCAGTAATGGGCCGCAAAAGTCTGGCTTGAAGACCAAGTAGCGGCCCGGCAGATGTCTGCCAACGGAACAGAGCGGAGATGAGCCACTGACGCAGCCTTTGCCCTAACACGATGAGCCGTGACCCGACCCTCCAACGAGAGGCCAGCTGCCCCATAAGCCCAAGCGTTACAGTCAGCAACCCATATGGACAACGTACGCTTGGAGACAGGTAGCCCCAACTTATTGGGATCAAAAGAAACAAAGAGCTGAACAGCCCTCCTATGCTCCCGCGTACGGTCAAGGTAGAAGGACAAGGCCCTTCTACAGTCCAGGGTATGCAGGACCATCTCAGCTCGGCTGGAGTGCGGCCTGGGAAAGAAGGTTGGAAGAACCACCTCCTGGTTGAGATGAAAAGGGGAAACCACTTTAGGAAGAAACTTAGGGTGATTCCGTAAGACTACTCTATTCCTGTAGAACCTAGTGTAAGGAGGATCAGACACTAGGGCCTGCAGTTCACTAACGTGCCTAGCAGAGGTAAGGGCTACCAAAAACAAGGTTTTCCAGGAAAGAAAACGAAGAGGACAGGTAGCCATAGGTTCAAAGAGCGGACAGGTAGCCCTCTGCAAGACCACATTCAGATCCCATTCAGGGGCTGGTGGGCGCAAAGGAGGCTTAAGGAGAAGGAGGCCTCTGAGAAAACGAGCCACCAAAGGGTGGTTGGAAAGAGGCCTGCCGTCCACCGGTGCGTGATGCGCAGAGAGCACTGAGGTGGACTCTAACAGTTTGACTTCAGCCCCAGATTGGAGAGGTAAAGCAAATATTGCAAGACCACTGCCACTAAGCAGGAGAAAGGATTTTCAGACTGCTGAGTACACCATACGGAGAACCTACGCCACTTAAGAGCGTAGGACTTCCGGGTGGAGGGCCGCCTGGAGGCCAAGACTACCTCTTCCACTTCACGAGGCAGCAGGAGGGGAGCAAGGACTACCCTTTCAGCAGCCAGGCCATCAGATGGAGGGACCGGAGGTTGGGGTGTACGAGAGTCCCCTGATCCTGTGACAGGAGATCGGGTTGAAACCCCAGAGGAAGAGGAGTGTCCACCGCCAGCTGCATTAGAAGCGGGAACCAGGGTTGTCTCGGCCACCGGGTAGCTACTAGGATCATCGAGGCTCTGTCTCTGAGAACTTTGAAGAGCGTCCGAGACACCAGTGGCATGGGAGGAAAGGCATACAATAGGCCTGTGGACCATGGAATCAGGAAAGCATCCGCCGCCACTCTGAGAGGATGCGGTTGTCGAGAGCAGAATTTGGGAAGCTGCCGGTTCAGGGGACTGGCAAAGAGATCCATGGTGGGGAGGGCCCACTTGAGAAAGATCTGCTGAACCACCAACGGATCCAATCTCCACTCGTGAGGTTGGAGGACCCTGCTTAGCCTGTCTGCCAGGTAATTTTCTTAACCTGGGAGATAGACAGCTTTGAGCAGGATACCGTGAAGGACGGCCCAAGAGCACAGTCTCTGTGCCTCCTGACAGAGAAGGAAGGAGCCCGTGCCTCCTTGCTTGTTCACGTAGAACATTGCAACTTGATTGTCCGTCTGGACCAGTACAGACTGGTGAGAAGTGAGGTGGGAGAAGGCTCTCAGAGCTAGGCGGATGGCTCTGAGCTCCAGGACGTTTATCTGCTGAGCAGACTCCCAAGGAGTCCAGAGGCCTTGAGTACTTGTCCCTTGCCAATGTGCTAACCAACCAAGGAGAGAAGCATCGGTTGTCAGCACCTGAGAAGACGGAGGAGATTGAAAATCCACTCCCAGCACCAGGTTTGGTAGATGAAGCCACCACCGCAGAGAAGAGACCAGCAGGTTGGATACCTGTACTGAGTCCGCCAGGCTCCCCGTGGCCTGATGCCATTGAGTGCGAAGACACCATTGAGCAGGTCGCATGTTCAGGCGGGCATTGGGGGTTACATGGACCATGGAAGCCATATGGCCGAGCAGTCTCAGAAATTGCCTGGCAGAGACCAGGGAATTGCTGCGAAAGTGGCTGGCTAGATCCATGAGCCTGTGTGCCCTGTCCAGAGGCAGAAAGGCTCGCGCCTGAAGTGTGTTCAACCTTGCGCCGATGAATTCGAGATTTTGAGAGGGGAGCAAAGTGGACTTTGCAAAGTTTATGACAAATCCCAAGTGCTGGAGCAGTCTCACAGTGCGATGAGTGGCCTGAGTGGCTTCTTGGGAAGACTGGGCCCTGATGAGCCAGTCATCCAGGTATGGAAACACAAAGAGGCCTTGAAGTCTTAGATAGGCCGCCACCACTGCTAGGCATTTGGTGAACACCCTGGGGTCAGAGGATAGGCCAAAGGGCAGTACTCTGTACTGGTAATGATTTCCTCCCACAACAAACCTGAGATATTGTCTGTGGTCTGGATGAATAAGGATGTGAGTATAAGCATCATTGAGATCTAAGGAGCATAGCCAGTCTCCCTGCTGGAGGTAGGGCAGCAGGATTCCAAGGGTAAGCATCTTGAACTTTTCCCTTGTCAGGAACTTGTTGAGGTTTCGCAAGTCCAGGATGGGTCTGAGGCCTCCTGTTCTTTTTGGTATCAGAAAGTACCTGGAATAAAAGCCGTGACCTCTCAGGTGGTGGGGCACCGGTTCTACAGCCTGTTCCTGAAGAAGACTTGCTAACTCCTGAAGGAGTAAGTCCCTGTGCAGAGGGAGTCTTGGAGGCTCCTCTGGAAAGTAGGAGGGAGGTACCTGGTGAAAGTGTAGAAGATAGCCTTTCTGAACTATATGAAGCACCCAGGTATTTGAGGTGATGGCTGACCACCTGTGGGCAGTGGACCAGCCGGCCTCCTGTGCTGAGAGAAACCAGCGGAGGGGAAGAGGCTATGCTGACGGAGTCAAAAACCCCCACCCTGCTGAGCAGGGGCCGGTGTTGTGGGCTTGGGGGCCTGCTGCCTACGAGACCCATTACCCCGTCCCTTGGCCTGCTGACCCTGTTGGGGAGCTGCTGAGGCCTGATAATGAGGGTAGTGTTTATAGGCAGCCGCCTTCCTCGGGTAAAAGGGCTTTTTCCCCGAGCCCTTCTTCTTCTGAGAAGGGGCAGAGGTCTTTCTGGACAGCCGAGTCCTGGTCAGAGTCTCGGTCTCGATCTGTGCAGCCTTTTCAGCCATGGGCTTGCCAAAGAGGTTTTCACCTCTACAGGGGACATCGACGAACTTGTCCTGGACCCATGGCTCGAGGTCGGATGACTGAAGCCAAGCCTGTCGGCGGGCACCGATGCCGGCTCCGGCTACCCGAGCCGATGCTTCGAAGCCATCGTAGGATGCTCGAGAGATAAACTTCGAGCACTCCCGAATACCAGTGGACAAGGCCTGGAACCTCTGCAAAGGTTCCTCGGAGAGACCAGCAGAGAACCCGGCAATCTCCTTTGCCAGGTCTCGGAGATACATGCCCATGTAGAGCTGGTAGGTCTGGACTCGACAAGCAAGCATAGAGCCCTGGAAGCACTTCCTACCGAGGGCATCCAGGTTCCGGGCCTCCAGGGCGGGAGGCACCGAGGAGTGCATCTTCTGACTCTTGAGTCGATGCATGGCCGATTCCACCACCATGGAATGGTGCGGTAGTTGTGCCTTTTGAAACCCGGGGCTCTTGTGGACTCGATAAATGGAATCGACCCGCTTGCTTAACACCGGCGCCGACGCCGGGCTCTCCCACATGCGGAAGAGAAGTCGCTCCAGCATCGGAGGAACCGGTACAGTAAAGGCCTCCTTCGGGGGAGAGTCATACTGGAGGGCATTGAGCTCTTCGGCTCGAGGCTCCTCCTCGGGATCCGTGGGGAATGCCAAGGCTTTGGCCATATCCCGCACAAAGTCCGAGAACCGGGTGTCCTCCGGGGGGGACCATCTCCGAGGTTCGGACTCGGGCGAGTCCGATGGGACGCACCGAGTCCGAAAAGTACCTGGGGACTCTTCGTCCTCCGTCTCCCAGCCCGACTCCTTGGTGGAGGAATCGAGCGGCTCCGGTCGGGCGGGCACCGATGCCCTCCGCCCTGATGCCGAAGCCGGCGTCGACAACCTCGGTCCCGAACGGGAGGCCGAGGGAGACCGTGACCGAGGATCGACTCGAGCTCGCATGGACTCGAGGATCGGCTCGGTCTCCGGGGTCCACTTGGACGTCGACGTCCTGGTGGTCGGGGCAGATGCACCGGCGAGGCCAGCGATCAATGCCCGCTGCTGGTCCATGAAGGAAGCGAAACTGCTCTCCAAGGCTGTCAACCTGAGTCCGAGCTCAGGAGACCCAGCAGCCCCCGACTCGGGCCCCGACGGTGTCGGGCCCGACGTCAGCTCCTTCAGAGGCGAGTCCACAAGGACTACAGTACTCACGTGTCCAGGAGACTCCATCTCGAGACGAGGATGTTTCGAAGGCCTCTCCGACTCCGAGGACCCGGGACGGCTATCGGGGCTATGCGACCTGGCCCACGAGGAACGAGGAGCGTCCACCGACGCCGCCCTCGCGGGTTTCTTCTTCCTATGATGTTCCTGGGCAGGAGACCCCCGCTCAGAGGAACTCAGACGATGCTCAGGACCGGAGTCCCGGGCCGTCGAAGCCTCTGACTAGGTCCGGGCCCGGCCAGACGCAGAGTCAGAGAAGATTCGTTCTTTTTGATGCTGCCGACTCAACGCTTTTGAGGACATTTTGCCACACGGACCACAGATCATCGGGTCATGATCGGGTCCGAGGCAGCGGAGGCAGCAGTCGTGTGTGTCGGTAAGAGACATATGTTTCTTACACCGATCAAACTTTTTAAACCCGCTGGCAGCCATCGGGGGAAGAAGGGCCCCTGCGAGGTCAAAAGACAGGGCTGCCAGTGAAAAAAGAAAAAATGGCGCGAACGCTAGTCACGAAGGACAAAAATCGAAAAAATAACGAATGGACTCGATACCGGCGTATCGGGTCCGGGCGGAAAAGGATCCGGCGTCGAACCGAGAAAAGAATAGTAAATAAAATCAACTTTTTCAGCGGCGATCACAAACAGCGTCTGTAGGGCTCCGCGGAAAAAAGAAGACTGAGCAAGATGGCACCCTTGGGCGGGAAGGGGACCGCGCATGCGCGCTGCAATTCCCAAAGGCTTTCTTTGAAAGCTGGGGAAATTGCTCCGCGAGGGCTCCGTCGGCGCCGACGTCACCCATATGTGAGGACTGACTTCCTGCTTGGTCCTGGAAAAGGTATACATCCAAGGGTACTGAAAAAATTGAAATATGAGATTGAAGACCTGCTATTAGTAATCTGTGAACTATCATTAAAGTCATCTGTAATAACTGAAGATTGGAGGATCGCCAATGTAATGCCAATTTTTAAAAAGAGTTCCAGGGGTGATCCGGGAAACTACAGGCAAGTGAAAGTCTTCAGGTAAGTAAAACATTAAAACCTCTATAGAAATGGGTAAAAGGGGCAACATCTGGAAAGCAGTGTGCATTAATGTCCATAGTGATTCCAGATATTGTGGCTTTAATGGAAGAGGCTTACTTGGATTTAGAGCCGTTATAGAGTCATGGTTCATGGAGAACCATAACTGGGATATAATTATACCAGGCTACAATTTATTCAGGAGGGAAATGGTAGGAAGAAGGGAGGAGTGGCACTATATGTAAAACATAACATTAAAGCTACAGAATTACAGGGCTTGAGGGAAGGAAGTGGCATTGTGGGTTAAACTGGAAAGAGGGAATGCAGCATTGGTGTGATATACTGACCTCCTTCAAAGACAGAAAAACTGGACAGAGATTTAATTAGACATTCACAGTACCACTATGAAAGGCAAAGAGCTGCTGATAGGTGATTTCAATATGCCAAATATTGACTGACACATCCCTGCTGCTGTGTCATCTAGAAGTAAGGAGGATCCTGGATTCTCTACAGGGAGAACTATTCTGGCATCTGCTAGCAGAATCCATATGAGGTCATACTGGACCTGGTGCTTACCAATGCTTTTGATGTTCGAGTGGGTTCAGTATTATTACTACAGCTGATAAACCTCATTTAAAAGTGAGGATCCTAGACATCACGGAAATGAACTTTACCAAGTTGGGACAATACCTCAGAGTCATTAGTGGAATGAAAACTACTGAGGAATGTAGAAAAGCAGTGGGCAAAACTGAAAGGGGATATTTTAAAGGTAACAAACCTTTTTGTTAAGAAAGTAAATAAATGTAAAAGGAAAAGGAGGCCATTATGGTTCTCAAAAGAAGTAGTTGAAAAGGTGAAGAAAAAGAGGGTGGCCTTCATAAAATACAAGTGATTACAGAACGAGGAAGATGAGCATCAATATTTGGAAAAGTTAAGAGAAGCTAGGAAAGGAGTCAGGAAAGTAAAGATACAAATGGAAGAAAAAAATAGCCAATGCAGTAAAAATGGAGGGACATTTTTCAGATATGTTAGTGAAAGGAGGAAGTGCAAATGTGGTATTCTTAAACTGAAGGGGAGGAATATGTAGAAGCAGAGGGGGATAAAGCAGAATTGCTTAACAAATATTTTTGTTTTTGCTCACAGATGAAGGGGCCAGGAGCAAGACCTTAGAAAACATCCACAAATAGGAACAGGAGTGAGGGGGATTTTGAACGATTTTCAGAAGGCTGTGTCGTAAGGAGTTGCTAAACTAAAAATAGACAAAGTGATGGGGCTGGATGGGATACATCTGAGAGTACTGAAGGAACTTGGGGCAGTTTTAGTGGCTCCACTGTCTTACCTTGTCAAAGCTTCTTTAGAGTCGGGAATGGTCTCATTGGGCTGGAGAAGGGCGCATGCGATCCCTTTGCACAAAAGCAGAAATAAGGATAAGGTTAGCAACTACAGACCTATTAGTCTGACCTCTGATGAATAAATTAATGGAAACACTGCTGAAACAAAGGATAGTGAGGTTTCTGTAGTCCAATGGATTGCAGGACGAGGAGCAGCATGGTTTACTAGAAGCAGATCTTGTCAAACAAATCTAATTAATTTCTTTGACAGGGAGACCAGAGTTGGACTGAGGAGAGCCCTAGATGCAGTGTACTTAGTGTTCAGTAAAGCCTTTGATGCTGTTCCACATTGGCGGCTTATAAATAAATTGAACACTCTAGGGATGAGCCTTAAAGTGACTGACTGGGTTAGAAATTTATTTAGACAGATTTGTATATCACCTTATCCTACAATCAAAGTGGTCACATCACAATTGGTTAATGGGAGGCGACAAAGAATACAGGTACATGGAGCTCTCTCTGAGAAAGCACAGTTACTTACCTGTAACAGGTGATCTCCAGAACAGCAGGAATTAGTCTTCACATATGGGGTTCGTCGGCGCCGACGGAGCCCGCACGGGAATGCTCCCCAGCATCCAATCAGAAGGCCTTTGGGAGCATCCCTCGCGCCTGCGCGGTAGCTTCCCGCCCTTCCCACTGCCTCTCCCCAGTTGCGTTTAATAGCTGAGACAAAAGGAGAGGAGAGGAAGGAAGAGAGAGAGAGAGAGAATTATAACTCCTAGGGGAGGTGGGTGGATTGTGAAGACTAATTCCTGCTGTTCCGAAGATCACCTGTTACAGGTAAGTAACTGTGCTATCTCCAGGAACAAGCAGGAATGAGTCTTCACATATGGGGACTCCCTAGCTGAGGGTGCCAGAGGAGATCCCAGAGTGCGCGCCCCTGGACAGGGCGGCATCACCCAACCTGGATCCCCGGCATCCCCGGAGGGATGGAGGGTAGGAGTTGAGAAGAGTTGCCAAGCACAGCAACCGAAGACTACAGGGGAGTCTTCAATCATAAAACCAGTAATGATCTAGCACAATCTAGAGCTTACCCACTGGATTGTAGAAGGCAGAGCTGCGACGGGTACTGTAGATGCAGTAGCGAAGTCTTCAAGGGAACATCACCGCAGAGAGGACGAAGTTCCCAGTCCGGGTGGGCTGGAGACGCAGGTGTCAACCGGCACCGGAAAGACAGCAGGCCTTCACGAGGAGCTCTAAGAAGCTGAGAACTCCAGGAGGAGCAGAGTCCCCAATCCGGAGGACTAATCAGAAGACTGACCGATCTTGGAGAACCCAGCCCGGAGAAGTACAGAAGTGTACCCCGGGATATCGAGGGGTACACTGTCGACCCGAGCCGGCAAGGGATAGGAAGACAATGGGTTCGAAAACCAAGGGGCTGTTGACATCACAGCGAGTTTAAGCATAACCGGTCCGAGCACCCGAGCCGCAGAACGCAGGCAAGCGGGCCGGCCAGACCCCGTAAGAATAACAAAACGTCAGTACCGACAATTGCGGGATAGTCGGTAAGACACAGGGCGCTATAACATTTCCCAAAAAGTGCCCGCCTGTACCGATATATATCCAAAAACAGGTATAGATGTATATCGGGCTATAGGTGGGCCCAGGAGCGCCCACCCAGGTTACTCAACCGGTATGGACACGTGAGAACGATGCTGCCAACTCGGACCGGCCCTTGATCTACAGGAGGGCGCCTACCTGGAAGGTGGCGGGAGGAAGGGCCATCCAAGTGATGGGCCTATGTGTGTGGAGCAGGGCAGATCAGCGAGGGTAGCAGCATGGTTGTGTGACCGCCCGATCAGTTGGGGAGGAGCACATCAGGAGTACGTAGACCCCTGAGGCGTCCACCTGACAGTCACCCAAACGTGTCCTCCGTGCCACAGGGAAGGCAGGAGGATAGAAAACCCTATAGCCACGGCGTGACCGTGGGGCCATCTCCGGCCTATATAAAAAAAAAAAACCTCGGGGTTAGGGCCAAGGCCCTCCGCCGCTCCGAAGAGTGCAGGGAGCGGAGCCGGGGATCGGCATGGGTCAGTTGGACCCCTGTCCACCGTAACCTGACGGACCCAGGGATTTCTCTGCGAGAGCGGAGACACGGACCAGGGGGGGGGGGGTCCGGCCCGGCCCTGTCGAGGAATGGTTTGGCCACGCTCGGAGAGTAGCGGCCAAGGCCTACCCTGGGAGGGGGAGATTCGGTGCGCGATCCCCTCGATCCGGGGGAACCAGGCAGGGGGGAACCAGGCAGAGGGGAATCCGAGGGATGTACCCGAGGGTAAGTCCGAAGAAGATTAGCATGGCCCTGAGGAGCCAGGCTAATCTAGCGCGGGAGGTCCCCCCCCCCCCAGGGGAGGGGGCTCCATACCTCCAATCAAGCAGCCGAACCGCTTGTCACACTGAAAGAACCTCAGTGTAGAACTGGAAAGTAACTTCATGTAAGAGGAGTTAAGCGCAAACTGCCGCATACCGTGGCCTAAGGCTGCCTGGCATGGGCAGCCTGGCGTGAGCCCTGGCACTGCCGACCGGTGTGAGATGTCCCTGGCATGGGCGCACCCGGCAGGCGGGCCGAGGGATGAAACCTCCTCCTCTTCGGACAGGAGGGTCGGGAAGGACATTTCCTACCCCCGGGAGAGGCGGAGGGCCACGGGCGGCCAGCACCAAACAAGTCGTCGGAGCACTGAGCAACCTGACGCAAAGCCTCGCCATTAAAGAGGTTCTCCCCGGTGCACGGGGAAGTACCCAGGTTATGTTGTGCCCAGCTGCACAAGTCGGAAGCCTGCAACCAGGCTGTACCACGCGCCCCTATGGCTACCGCAGAGGACCTGCTAACCGACTCGAAAGAGTCCACGACAGCCCGAGAAAGAAACCAAGAGATATTCCTGCAATGGTAAAGAAGCAAGGAATAGTCGGGGGCCCGAGGGGCCGACACAAAGGGAGACAAGAGAGACAACCTCTCGGTGACCTCCCGTAGCGCCAGGCTCATATAGAAAATATTTGAGAGAATCCTGGAAGCCAACATGGACGCTTGGAAGGTTCGCTGCCCAAAGTTGTCCAGAGTTTTAGACGCACAATTCGTGGGGCAGGAAGAGTGCTTCTTCTTGCTTCCGACCTTCCTCGGGGCCGATTCCACCACAATGGAATGATGGGAAGCTGGTGCATCTGGAAACCCGGAGAGGGGGGCACCCGATACCGGGCATGCATGGCTGCAGGCGGTGCCGGTACCTGTAAGGGCGAGCGCCAAATCCCGAGCAGGAGATCCCGCAGGGAAGGAGGTAAAGGAAGCATTACGGCTGCCTGTTCCGCAGTACCCGGACTTAGCAAAGGGCCCGGGATAGGAATGGCGAGCAAGTCCGCCATGTCAAGGAGGAAGTCCTGAAAAGACGGCTCTCCCAGAGGGGCTATCCCGGGGGAGGCCGAGGCGGAGGGGCCCGCTTGAGCACCAGGGGACCCACCGTGCTGGTGCACGGGAGGACTCGCTCTAAACAAAGGAGGGTACTGACAGTCCCAACTCGAGGCAGCCGGTACTGCATCGTCAGAGCCCGGGATCGACTCCAAGGGGGGCATCGAAGGGAGCGACGTCCCCGACGGGCCCGCGGAACTCGGCCTCGGCCCCGATTCCGTGGGCGGGTCCGCCCCGGGGCAGTCCGCAAAGGCGGCTGGAGTGGCACCGAGGCCGCTGGAGAGCAGGCGAGCGCAGCACTGCGCCGTCGGAAGAGACCGGGTTCGGAACCGAAATGCGCCGGAGCTACGCTTTCCAGACTGGAGATCGATTCGAGGCTGGGCATCGAACCAAGCGACGCCTCCATAGGGGGCCCCGGTGTCGGCGGCTGCGCCGGTGCTGCCATTCCCGCGAATGGAGTCGGGGTCGCGACGATCGGTGCCGAGGGCAACGAGGGCTTCCCAGGCCAAAACTCGGCGAAGAGGGAAACACCCGAAGTCGGCTCCGACGCCTGGCTCCTAGGCGCCGGGGTTCGGCCCGCGCCTGTTTTATTGAGCGGGAAACCCTTACGGGGCGTACTACGCAGCCTCGAGGGTACCCAGGTAACCCGCCAACGAGCCCCGGCTCCGCAGCGCTTCTTTGGGTCGACTCGACCGAAGGACCCGGGTCCCGCAGGCAGACTCCAGTGACGAGTGGAGCACTCAACGCCCGCTTAGATGCCGGGAGGTCGATGGCGTCCGGGGGAGGCCCCGGCCCCGCGCAAGGTGGGGGTGCCGACCCGCCCGACCGGGATAGATCGATCGGCTCCGCAGGTGGAGCCCGGAGGCGACCCCTGGCGAAGCACGGGGCTCTTGTTCCCGATACCGTCGCGGGAGGGGCGGGGCCTCGCAAGGCCAGTACCGCTCCCGCGGAAGCTGGGGACGCGTCGATCGTCCCTGGCGGAGCCGAGGGCACCTGGTGCCGATCCCCGGCGGGGAGAAGGGCCACTGACTCCGACGCCTTGGTCCCGCTCGAAGCGGTCACCACCTCCGCGCATGGCTGGGGTGTGGGCATGCCATACCGGGTCAGGTTGGTCCGACGATCCCCGGTGACCAGTGGAGCACTCGACACCGATGCCGGGGAATCGGCACCGCCGAAAGCGGGTACCGCCCCCGCGCAGGGCCGGGATGCCGTAGAGCCAGACTGGGTCGAGTCGATCGGTCCCGAAGGCACCGAGGACACCAGTCGACAGTCCCTGGCGAAGAGTGGAACACTTGACGCCGGCGCCGCTGCCGAGGGATCTGCACTGCTCGAAGCGGGTGCCACCCTCGGGCAAGGCTCGGGAATGTTCTGTGAGGAGCGAACCTCAGGAACAACCCGAAACCTCGTGGAGGTTCTGGAGCCCGAAGACTCCCTCCGGGGTGTAAGGGACTGGAGGGGAAGGCCGGAGCCGTCGTCATGCGGCGCATGAGACTCACCCCTCAAGGCTCGGTTAGTCTTAACAGACTGTTGTTGGGTTACCTGATCCTGGTGAGGAGAGAAAGCCGACGACCGCACCTCAGAGGGAAAGACGTCATCGAGGGACACTCGAAACAGGGAGGGTCTTCTCCTGACGCTGAAGCCCGGGGAACCAGGGGAGAAGGGGTCAGGGCCCCAACAGGAGAGACACCAGGCGTTGGAGTCGGAACAGAAGACAACGCCTCCACAGTGGGGGCACTTCTTAGGGGAAGAAGGCGCCATGCTGGAAAGCCCGGTAGGCCTCAGAATAACACGAGGAAGATGCTCCTCGAAGGAAATAAGGAAAACAAAAAAAATAAGGAAAAAGGGGGCACCAGCGGTGCCAGAGTCAGCGGGGAAAAAACCGCGACCACAGGAAACACGAAAAGAAAAGAAAAGAAGAAAAGGTTTCTGCGGTGACAGGAGGTACGTCCTGTCGGCTCCGCGGAAAAACGAAAACTGGGGAGAGGCAGTGGGAAGGGCGGGAAGCTACCGCGCAGGCACGAGGGATGCTCCCAAAGGCCTTCTGATTGGATGCTGGGGAGCATTCCCGTGCGGGCTCCGTCGGCGCCGACGAACCCCATATGTGAAGACTCATTCCTGCTTGTTCCTGGAGATGGATGTTACCAGTGAAGTACCGCAGGGATCTGTCCTTTGTCAGATTCTTTTTAACATTTTTGTTAGTGATATTTCAGATGGGCTTGTCAGGTAAAGTTTGCTTCTTTACGGGTGCTATCAAAATCCACAAGAGTAGATAACATGAGGAGGGATCTAGCAAAGCTTGAAGAATGGTTGAGAATTTGACAACTGAGATTTAATGTTACAAAATGCAGAGTCATGCATTTGGGCTGCAAAAATCCAAGAGAGCAGTACACTATAGGGGTGAAGTACTTTTGTCCACGAAAGAAGAGCAGAAACTGGGTGTGATTGTTTCTGATGATCTTAAGGTGGCTAAACAGATGAAGGCGGCAATTGTGAAGGCCAGACGTATGCTTGGGTGCATATTGAGAGAAATGGCCAGCAGAAAGGAGGAAGTGATAGTGCCTCTGTATAAGTGTTTGGTGAGACCTAATTTAGAGTACTGTGTGCAATTCTGGAGAGCACACTTTCAAAAGGATATAAACAGAATAGAGATGGTGCAGAGGGTGGCTACCAAAATGGTCAGTGGGCTTCGCCATAAGGCATATGGGGACAGACAAAGATCTCAATATGTATGCTTTGGAAGAAAGGAAGGAGAGGGAAGATATGATAGAGACATTTAAATAACTCCATGGCATAAAAGCACAGAAGAGCCTCTTAATTGAAAGAAAAACAATACAACGAGGGGGCACAGGATCATGATGAAAGGAAATAGACTCAGAAGTAATTTGTGTAAATATTTATTCCACGTATCTACCACTCTTTTCGTAAAGAGTCTCCCAGTGGAGGTAGCAGAGACAAACTGTCTGAATTCAAGTAAGTATGGGACAAACACTTAAGATCTCTAAAGGAAAAAAGTGACTGTAGAGCTTAGTGGTTGGTATGGAAGGGCAGAGTGGATAGACTGTATGGTCTTTAGCTGCTGTCATGTTTCTACGTTTCTATGAAGAAATTTTGAAAAAGATAGATGAACTACTAGGGGTTGAAACTTGCTCACTCTGCACCCTGATGTGCCCACCACTAGAAAAAAAAAAGAAAATATCCTTCCAGATCAAGAATTTCAAAGGACAGGTATTGAATGGCTCGAAAGGAGCTTTCATCAGCTGTGTGAGAACCACATTGAGATCCCAAAGCACTGGCTGGTGGCTTATAGGAAGATCTGAGCAGAACTAAGATCTGCATGAAGCAAACAACTAAGTGCTGTACAAAGATGAAGCCCAAGAGGTTGATCTGCTGCAGACTGTCCGTCTGTGACCGACTGCCTTGAGTGCAGAGGCCATCGCAGTGGGCTCCTCAGCCTAAGATGGAGGCGTCTTGGGTTAGGACCCTCGTGGGGGGGGGGGGGGGGGCCCAGACGAGCATCCTGGCCAGGAGGTGCTGGGGGGCTTGCCACCAGGTAAGTGAGTCGGCCAACTGACTGGTCACCAACATCCTGTTCCGCCGGCAGCCTGTGGCCTGGGTCCACTGGGAACGGAAGCTCCAGTGAGCCACTATCATGTGAAGGCAGGCATCTGAGGTAACGAACTGTGGACGCCATATGACCCAACAGGCATAGCAGGAGGCGGACACGTACAGAGTATTGGCGCCACACAGCTGCAGCCAGCATCCTAAGGTGGTCGGCCCTGTCCCAAGGGAAAAAGGCCTTGGCCTGAACTGTATCCAGCCTTGCCCCTATAAACTCCAGACACTATTTTGGGAGAAGATGGGACTTTGAGTAGCTTATTACGAACCCCAGGTGCTGCAGGATAAGGATGGTGCAAGCTGTTGAATGTTGCATCTCTGTGGCAGTGCGGCTTCTTATGAAAGTCATCCAGGTAGGGGAAGATGAAGGCTCCCTGGAGACGAAGGTAGGCCACTACTACCATCAGGCACTTGGTGAACACCCTTGGTGCAGAGGCCAGCCCAAAGGGTAGTATCCTGTACTGTAGTGGCCACCTCCCACCATGAACCCGAGTTATGGATGAGGATGTGAGTATACGCATTCCAAGGAGCATAGCCAGTCTCTCAGCTGGAGGTATGACAGCAGTGTTCCAAGGGAGAGCATCTTGAACTTCTTCACTAGGAACCTATTTATATCCCGCAGGTCCAGAATGGGACGTAAGCCTCTGGTCCTTTTCGGTACGAGGAAGTACCAGGAGTAGAACCCCTTGCCCTTGAGATATGTGGGCACCGGTTCCACCACCTTGTCCTCGATAAGGCCCACAAGCTCCTGCAGTAGTAAAGTCTGATGGAGGGGAGTCCTGCAGGGCTCTCCTGGAAAGAAATGAGAGGGGACCTGTGTCAGGTGGAGGAGGTAACCCTTCCTCTTCACCTGCAGTGCTCAGGAGTCGGTGGTGATGGATGGCCACTGGTGGCCACAGAGAATCAGATGCCCCCCTATGGGCTGCTGGGCTGGGCTTTCTAGGGGAAGAAAGGCTATGCCCAAGGAGTCAAAAACCTTTGCCAGGCTGGGCCGGAGCCGGTGCCTGGGGTTTGCAAGCCTTAGGCTTACGAGGGCCATGCCCTTGTCCCTTCACCTGCTGCCCCCTGTTGGAGAACTGGGAAGGCCTGGTACTGTGGGTAGTTTCCATCAGTCTCTCTTTTCTTCAGGTAGAAGGACTTTTTACCCGAAGGCTTCTGTAGGGAAGGATCAGTGATCTTCTTGAATAGCCTGTTCCTCGACAGGAACTCAGACTCCAACTCTGCAACCTTATCAGTCATGGGTTTGCCAAAGAGATTTTCTCCCTGGCAAGGAATGTCGACCAACTTATCCTGAACCCATTTCTCCAAATCAGAGGACTGTAACCAGACCTGGCATCAGGCACCAATGCCTGCCGCAGCTACTCTAGCTGCCGACTCAAAGCTGTCATAGGCTGCCCGAGCCAAACTTGGAGCACGCTGACCTGGTCCCTCAGGTACATGCCCATGAACAGCTGGTATGCCTGGATCCAGCCAATGAGCATTGAGCCCTGGTAGCACTACCTGCCCAGTGCGTCCAAGGTGTGAACCTCCCTGCCTGGGGGCACCGAGAAGTGCTTCTTCTAACTTTTAAGATGACACATGGCCGACTCCACCATCATGGAGGTGTATGGCAGCTGTGCTTTCTGAAAGCCAGGACTCCGGTGGACCCGATACATTGAGTCCACTAGGAGCACCGATGCAGGGGTCTAGCCTTTCCAGGATCAGGAGAATAAGCACAGTAAGTGCCTCCTTCGAAGGTGCCTCATACTGGAGGGTCTCGAGTTCCTCAGTTTGAAGATCCTCCTCCGACTCTGTCTTGAAGGCCAGTGCCTTGGCCATGTCCCACACAAAGCTGAGGAAAGCCGTGTCCTTGGGTGGAGACTGACAGGGGTCAGAGGGCACATCCTGGTGCCGATGGGTAACAGAGGATTCGTCAACCTCTGTCTCCCAGTCTGATGTAGTTGGTGGAGGTGTCGAGGCGGTCTGGACTTCGGGGTCAGGTCCCGAGCCCAATGGTCCCCAGAGACCATGCGATCAGAGCCGTGGATACTGATCGGGAAGGACCTCTCGAGGCTGGTGGTGCTTGAGGATCGGCTTGACGTCTGGGAATTCCTCGAGGTCGAAGGCCTGGTAGTTGGGAGTGATGACCCAGTTGAGCCGGGCATCAGAGCCTGCTGCTGAGTCATGAAGGCAGACGAACTATGTTCCAAGGCTGCCCATCCTGGTCTCGAGGCCTGATGGCTCTGCAGCCTTTGGTGCGAGCACTGAGGTACTCGGGCCCAAAGCCGGCTCTGTCGAGGGGGGGGGGGGAGTTGAGTCCTCTTCCAGGATGGCCTTGAGGGTCAGAGGTCAGTCACCAGATGCCGGTGATTCCCATCTGGGTATTTTGGTCGGCTGCTCCCGCTCCTTCCCCTCAGACTCTCAGCAAGGACCTTGGGCCCAAAACCCATAGGGCTTGCCCACTTTCCCATGCTTGTCCGCCGGTGTGCCCTTCGAGGGTTTCTGGCTCTTCCTCTGGCGTCCAGCTGGAGGACCTGCAGTCTCAGGATTCCGAGGCAGTCCGCACTCCCTGTGGTTCCGAAGGGAGCCCTGGAGCAGTGTCATCAGAAACTCTGTTGCAGAGTCTGTCTTATGGAACTAGGACTCCTACTGCTGCTGACGATGGCCTTGGAGATCATCTTATTGCAGAGACCACAGTCCAAGGAGTCATGGTTCGGCCCTAAGCATCAGAAGCAGCAGTCGTGTGTGTTGGAGCGCGACATGGTTTTGGCGGATTGGTCACAATTTCTAAAGCCACTGGTGAAGGCCATGGAAGGGAAGACGGCCCCTGTGAGGTCAAAAACCTCAGGCCCACCCAGGGACAACAAAAGGCTGGTCGAGAAGCTCTTGAAAAAAGAAGGAAAAAAGAACGGACCCAGGACGCGATGCTGAGGCAAGCGAGCTCGGGGGCGAGAAAGGGAACTGGTATGCGACCGGAGAAAAAAAATTTGAAAGAAAAATTAACACTTTTACTAGGGAAAAACAAACATACGTCCGGTGGGCTCTGTGGGCGGGAAGGGGACCATGCATGCATGGTTCATCTCCCGAAGGCTTTCTTTAAAAGTTGGGGAGAAGCTACTATGCAGACTCCTTTGGCACAGTCATCCATATGTGAGGACTGACTCCCTGCTTGTTCCCAGATAACTGTCAGTTAAAAACATGCTAAGGAAGTGGAGAAGAAAGATGAAACATTAGCAGACAGGGTACAAGTTTCCATAACCTATTCTTTTTTTTTCTCTTTTTTTGTATTTAACATTTTTATTGATGAAACTTTTGACATATCTCACTCTTCCACCAATTTCAAACACCAAATTATTACACTTTAAACATGCTCAACAATAATACACAGTCAAATTCAAATCCACCTCTAACTATAGTATAACATATGGTTATATTTTTCCCCCCACCTAACCTCCCTCATTACCTAACATCATCTTTTAACTGAATACACACAACATACAATCCCCTATATGTGCACTGCTCAATTGTTTGTTCACATCGCCCCCTCTTCCCCCCTACCTCTTCCCCCGCTCCATCCCCTTATTGAATTTACCCACTATAATCCCTTATAATCCCTTCCCGCCCTACATCTAAGAGCACCTAAGGAACCTTCCTTCCACCTTTTACCCCTAATCCCTTAAAACCTCCACCTACTCATCTCTACTTTACTCACTAAAATACCTCATTTTTAAACTTACAAGTCCTCAACATCATGGTCATTTCTCATTATATTACCTTTTAATCCCCCTTAATTTCTTTCTAATTGACATATGGTCCCCATCTACGCTGGAACAATCCCATTTTTTGATTCACACGTGCATTTAGTTCCGCCATTTGATAAATGAATTCCAATCTCTTCAAAACTCTCTCCTGATCCGGGCCTTCAATATCTTTCCATCTATAAGCTACTTCCATCATTACTGCTATAGAGACCATCTTCAACAAATACCCCATTTCGCTTCCATTCATTCCCCACTCCCCCAACAACACTTGCTCTGGTTCCACCACACCTTTCCACCCCACCATCTGCTGAATCATCACCCTCATCCACCTCCATATTCTCTGTATCACAGGGCATTCCCACCAAACATGCAGATATGTTCCTGCCTTTCCACACCCTTTCCAACATAGGGGCTTTTTTGTTTTATCAATGTCCGCTACTCTCTTCGTGTCATATACATATGATATAACAATTTATAGCAATGTTCTTGTATACACGCAGAACAAGTCGCTATCTTCACCTCTTCAAATATATTTTCCCATCTTTCCTCATCCCAGTAACCCCCTAGAACCCTCTCCCACGCTCTCTGGAAAGCCTCTTGCCCGCAATCCACCCCTAATCCCTTATATATCTGAGATACCAATCCCCGTATTTCACCTTCCTTTAATAACAATTTTTCAAAAGGGAAGTCCCCCTTTCCCGTTTCCACCCCTTGTGTCTGTTTCACAAAATGTACTAATTGTAAATACTCAAACCAGTCGTCCAAGCCCAAGGAATAAGCTCTCTTCAATTGCTCAAAAGTAGATAGTCTGCCTACTTTATCAAAGAACTGACCTATCATAATCAAACCCCGTCTTTCCTATTTTTTATACACATGATTGACCCCCTTCCTGAAATCATATACACTTCCTAATTTTTTGTAATTGTATTGAGACCATATGCCTCACTAACTTCTTTTTTTCTTGTTGCCACACTTTTAAGGTGACTTCTCCGAAGGGGCTGCAATTACTCTCCCCCCCCCCCTCCTCAGGCCCTCCCCATCCTTTACCCATAAGCTGGCCAGCAGGCTCCCCCCCCCCCCCAAATCTCCTGTTCAATCTTAACCCACTGCCTAGCCTCTGGCCCCATTTTCCAACATATCATCACCCTCAACTGCGCAGCTTTATAATATCGCATCAGGTCTGGCACGCCCAAGCCTCCATCCCTTCTGTTCCTAACCATCACCCGCTTATTTAGCCTCGAGGGGCATCTTCTCCAAATGTAGGAAAAAATTCTCTGTTTTAACAGTCTTATTTGCCCCCCAGACACCTCTATTGGTAACGCCATAAATAAATACAAAATTCTAGGCAAGATATTCATTTTAACTGTTGCAATTCTATCTAGCCACAAAAAACTTGCTTTCTCCCACCTCATCAAATCGTTCAATATATTAGTTACTAATGGATTATAATTTATACTTCCCAATGTCTTCCACTCCCTGCTGATCCACACTCCTAAATATTTTATTTGCTTCTTCGCCCACTGAAAAGGGTAGGTCACCTTTAATTGATTCTCTACCTCAGGGTGCATCTTTATTTTTAATATTTCAGTTTTCCCCGTGTTCATTTTGCAACCGGAGGCTTCACTATAATTCTGTATTTCCTGCAATAAAAATGGTAAGGATTCCAGCAGATTATCCACCGTATAAATAATATCATCCGCAAAAAGAGAGATTTTATATTCCCCAGATCCCATCCGTATACCTCAAATCTTTCCCTGATCTCTTACTCGTTGCGCCAGTGGCTCGAACACCATTGCAAAAAAGAGTGGTGACAAAGGGCATCCCTGTCTAGTTCCCCGTTCCAATTCAAACTCCTCAGAGCCATTAACTCGAATCCGAGCTTTCGGGTGCGCATAAAGCGCTTTGATCCACCTTCTAAAATGATCTCCTAGTCCCATTTTCTGTACCACTGCTAACATAAAGGACCACTCAACTCTATCAAACGCTTTTTCAGCATCTACCGCCATTACTAATGAATCCTTCTTCACCCTTCTGACTTCCCAGATAATATTTATAAGCTTTCGAATGTTATCACTAGCCTGCCTTCCTGGAATGAATCCCGTTTGATCATTCCGTATCAATTTAGTAAGAAAGCCCTGCAATCTGGTAGCTAAAATTTTTGCTAGGATTTTTGCATCTAAATTTATTAATGAAATAGATCTATACGATTCACTGACACCCTTATCCTTCCCAGGCTTGGGGATTAAGGTTATCCCAGCTACCGCCATTGTGGCAGCATCCCTCCCTGTAGGATGCCGTTGAATACCTTCTTTAGCTCCCCCCCCCCCCCCAATGTCTTATAAAACTTAGCGGACAAGCCATCCAAGCCAGGAGCTTTTCCTTCCTTAAGAGCCTTTATTGCTAGCCCTTTCTCCACCTCCTCAATCTCCCTATCCATCCACTGTTGCTCCACTTCACAGCTAACTTCGGAAGCGTTATACCTTCCAGATATTCCTCAATATCCTCCTCCTGCCCACTTTGCTCAGAAGCATATAGAGTCCTATAATATTTACCAAATATCTGATGCACCTTAGTGGTACCAAACTCCCATTTACCCGACTCATTCTTCAATTTATACATCTGTTGCTGAGCCTGCCACTGCTTGAGATTCCTAGCTAAACATCTGCCTGGCTTATTGCCCCCAATAAAAAATGTATGTTGCATCTTCTGCATTTGAAAAGCCCATTCCCCTAACCGTAACTTTTCCAGGTCTTTACACACCTGCTCAATCCTCTAACACAGCCTTTCCCCCTTTTACTTGATGTTCTTTAATCAACATCTTTAACACCTTCCGCGGTCTCTCTTCCTCCGCCATCCCTTGCTTCTTTTTTTTCACCGCCATATCAATTAAATGCCCTTTCACCACAGCCTTCATTCATCCCATACCACCTCCCGAGATACTTCCTGTCCACTATTATTCATAAAATACTCTTATTGCATCTTTCACTGAACTCACCACATTTGGGTCAGCTAGCAATGATTCATTTAGACGCCAAAAACGCAACCCTCCTTTCTCCTTATATAAGTCAACAGTGACAATTACTGGAGCATGATCTGACCAGGACATATCTCCTATTTCCACCCCCCCCCCCCTATCCACCCAGCTATTCCCAATCCATATCATATCAATCCTGCTATATGTTCGATGTGGGTGCAAGTAAAAGGTAAATTCCCTCTCCTCACCATGTGTTTGTCTCCAAGCATCCATCAATCCTAAACATGACATCAGTCTTCCTAGCTTTTTCCTTTCCACTCTTTCACCCCTCCTCCCCCCTCCCGAGGTGTCTAATCTGGGGTTCATTACCATATTGAAGTCTCCTCCAATTACTAAGTCCCCCCTTTTGATGTTCCTCTACAATTGGCCTCAACCTATCAAAGAAACTGCCTTGAGCACTATTAGGAGCATATAAACTACAAAGTGTCACTTCCTTTCCTTCCAGCATTCCTATCCATATTACATATCTTCCTTCCTTATCCTTAATCACCTCTCTAGTAGCAATTCCCTGGCAAAAAGAATCCCCATCCCTCCCTTCTTGGGACATTGGGAATTAGCGCCTGGGCCCTAGTTCCTTCCCTCACCAATGCCTTCCTCTTCTGCCATGTATTAAGACCATTGACATTGAGTGATAAAATCCTCATTTCACGTCCCATTCCTTGAGAGCCCTCTCCTAACCAATTCCAGCCATTCCTCAGTGTGCTTTATCTTTTCCCTACCCCTCCCTTCCATATATTTTCCCCTCCCACATCCCACATCCCCCAACCCTCCATCTCTCCATCTCCTCCCCCTTGTTCCCCATGACTATCATCCTGCCTAGCCCGCCACTTATTGTACCCACTCCCTCCCCCCACAATTCATTTCCCTTCTGTTTCTTCCCCCACCCATGAATTACCAATATCTGTTTACCACATCAACATAGCATATCATTAAACACCATCAGTATTGATTCACATTTCTTATACATCATGTACTCCTCAATTGTATCCCCTTCACACCCTTACAGTATTATATTCACATCTTTCCCTTAATTGTTCAGCCTCGAGGGGGTTTATGTAATTCTACTCTTGCTGTTTTCCTCTCCCTCCAGTCTACACGCTGCCATCTTTTGCCCAATACTTGCTGCTGTGGGCTTCCAGTCCTCTCAGACTCCGGGATGCGCTGAATTCCTGCTTCCCCCATGGCCTTCACGGGATGCGCTGAATTCCTGCTTCCCCCATTGCCTTCACCAAATCTTTCAAAGTCTCTGCTCTTCTTGTCACTTCATTGGTCGTAAAAGCTAGGCCCATGGGGAACAGCCATTTATATCTTATATTTTCCTCCCTCAGTCTCACGGTATACTCACTCCAATTCCTCCTTCTTTGGAGAGTGGCTGTTGCAAGGTCTGCATAGATAGCAATGCTAGATCCCTTCCTTCAAATTTCCCCAGAGATCTCATTTTCGCTGCAATTTTCTCCTTTACCCCAAAATTCATGGAAACAAATTATGATATCTTGGGGCTGCTCCCGCCTTCCTGTGCTTAACGATCGATGCGTTCTGTCCAAGTTTATCTCAGGCACCTCTCCTTTGACCTCTCCCAACACTGCCGAGCAAATTTCTTTCGCTGCTGTCATGCAGTCCCGGTACTCCTCAGTCTCAGGTACACCTTTGATTCGTAGATTCTGACGTCTGGCTCTGTTCTCCAAGTCTTCTGCTTTTAAGGCCAAGGCCTCGTTCCTTTCTTCCATGTTCTGTATTTTTTTCTCAAAGGCCTCAGTACGTGCATCCAAAGCCTCAATACAGCTTCCTACTTCAGCTACCCGACATCCCATCTCGGTAATGTCATCCCTTATCTGCGAAAACATCTCTTCAACCTCTGTCTTGAATCCAGCTATTTCTGTTTTAATTTCTGTAAACCACGATTTCAACTCCTCCTTCGTGATAGATAACAGCGGACCCGCTGCTTTCTCCATCTCCTTTTTGCCTTGCCCGCTCTCTCCCACGCTCTCCAAGGCTCCCTCGAGCGCCATTTTATCTTTCTCCTGAGTCTCCCCTCGGGCATTCGCGAAGGCAAATTCTCTCAGATCTGCCGTCTTCTTGCATGTGGAAATCATTTCTTTCCGTCTCTCCCCTCCTCACCTCTTCATACAGCTACCAGGGTACTTTATCCCCTTTCGGGAGCACTTTTAGCACCTCTTCTTTTACTTTTTCGGAAGAGATATCTTCTAGCCTAGCAGGCCAGGCAGATGACGTCACCGGAACCGCAGCCTAAATATTCTTAATGGTGGAAATGATTACAGTATGAGACAGAGAATGAGAGAACAGTAAAAGTAATCATGTGACGGTAAAAGATGGGAACAACAATGATGGAGAAGCTAAAGAGAATGCACTGAGAAAAATGAATTAGATCAAGGAAGCAGCTGTGATAGCAATTAGAACACAAGTGTTGGTCAAATAAGAAGGCTGAGGCAAGGCACTATGCAGCAAAGGAATTAGATGAGTTCACCTACATGAAGTACTTTCCACAAACACTATATTTTCTATTAAATTTTAAAAACAGAAAAATATTAGTCGATAAGTTTTCAAAGTAACCCCACAAATGCTTCAATTTGCTAAATTATTTGCAAACTCAAGGTAACTTCCCAAGATGAATGCTCATGTTACTGAAATTAAAACTGGTTCATAGCTAATTATATCAATTGTTTTCTGCCTGTGTTTTTATATATGATGGATAACAGTCCACTTTACAGTATTATGTGATAAGGAAGCTTATCAGGACCTAGAAGAGAGGGGTAAAAAGAAGGAATTTACCTTAATAAAGGGACCCATTTTAAAAGGTCCAGGACTTAAAACTCCATTTGCTCCTAGAAAGCCAGTAATTCCTGGCTACAATGAGGAACAGAGTGCCCTTAGTGGTAGAAAGGATAGGGAATGCAGGCCCAGGGTAAGAAACCCTTACGTCATTGCATCCCCTTATCACACAGCTGCCACGAGGGAGTTTGATCTTTCTCACCTGAGAGGGGAGAGGGTGGAGCAGGAGTCTGAGGGGTTTACGTTTAGCTCAGTTAGGTCAGAGAGACCAGGTCAGAGAGCAGCAAGGCAAGGAGCAAGAGGACGAAGAGGGACAAGCAGGACACATGGAGAGGAATTGGAAGGACTCTTGAGACCAGAGAGTGCTGTGACTGCTAACCAGAGGGAAAGGGAGAGCAGAAGTTTTGCCTACTCAAGGAATGGAGCAGTGAGAGCCAGAGGCACTAATTGGAGGACAGGACGTGCTAGATGGTGGCCAGAGCATCTAAGAAGTGAAGCTACTACAGGCTTTGATCAAGGTATGCGTCCCAGAAGCTTAGCTAATAAGGAGCAATACGTATTTGCCAGAGACAGCTTTAACCCTAATAGAAAGCAGTCAAGTAAGCTATCTGAATCTGAGCTGGAGAGTGAACCCATGGAATTGGGGGAGCCAGATTTACCTTGTGAAGAAGGGGTCTCATACATGGACTGCTCTGCATGCCAGTCTGCCAATTAAAGAATGGTTGCTAGTGATGTCAACCGTAAAGAGAAGTCTCCAGTGTCCAAAGCCTTGAGAGCTGTGTTTGCTTGTTTAAAGTTCTAAGTTCAGGAAAAGTGTTATGCATGAAAAGCTGAAGCTTCCTGATTGTCTTTTGAGAAACAGCTGTGAGCAGTGCAGAGCTCAGTTTTGGATGCCGTTTCAACTGAAGGAAGTAAGAAATGCTTTTGGTTTGTCTAACTGCTGAGAAAACCTGGAAAAGAGTTTTATTGCTTCTATGAATTGGACTATCTGTAAGAAGTGCTGAGTTTAAGCATACAAGATAGCCAGGTATTTGCTCTGGACTGGAAAGGAAAAGAAACCTGGTTTAAAAGTTTCTGTTTGTTTTGATCTTCACGGCAAGCTCTGCTGAAGGCAGGTGTTGCTAATTAAGGCTGAGGGAAGCTGTTTTGTTTCAGTTCAAGTTATCCTGTTATAAGTTGCAAGAATTCCTGGATGAAAATATCTTTAAAAGGTGGATCTGTGAACCTAGCGTGTCTTATTTTGTGCTAATGAATAAATTGCACTCACTCAAACCCAACTCAAAGAAGGTGTATTTTTTCATCTGAGCCCAAGTAATATCTAACTAAACTACCTTTCCCAGAATGCATGTAAAGGCATCCAGTTAGAAAAAAAGGCCAGAAGTTGAAGCATCACAGTGACAAAAACAAATCCACACCCCCCATACCAAGGTAAGGGGCTAAGGGCGTGACAACAGACAGTAACTTCCAGGGACACAGGAATTTGGTAGAGCAGTTTGTTTTAAATCCATAAGGAGGAGGAACCAGGTAAAATATATTTTGAAGAAAAACAGTATGAAAAGTCTAAGAAAACTGCAGTTAAAACACTCACAAAGATATGCATTGGCTAAGATCTGCATTAGTTGAAAATGGGAGAATGTTTCAAGTTCTGTCATGCTCATGATAATCAGTCCATTTTCCTTGCTAACCACATGTACCACACAAAAAAATAACGAAAAAAAGTTAATATTTACTTTCAACTTTTTCTTTAGCTTTGGCACTAGTAGAGATGGCTCAAGTCCCAACTTGAATTTGTGTGGCAAAATCCGTTTCATTTGTTTCTTCCAATGTCAAACTGTATGAATAGCTGGAAACATTTTGTACTTCGATCTTGTCCTTTTTTAGTATAAACCTGGTTGCATCAGGTTCTAGAAAAGGACTGCAGTAGCAAAAAATATGCCTAAAGACTCCTTTGCAGCACTGCCCAAGACAACTAGCTTCGCGTGTAATTTGCCCTAAAGTAAAGGACTATAAATAAAGATATGTAAACTTCAGTAAACAGGGAACAGAGAACGCCTCTGCTAACGAATTACATTGGCTACTGAAAGTCCACATACCCTTCTCCATTTTTTCATATTTTGTTTTGCCAGTGGGTCAAGACTTGCAAGCATTATAATTACGAGTTTTACCATTCATAATGCACTATATTCTGAAAAAAACACAAGACTAAGAGGACCGATGTGTGTGGTAACGGCTTTGTATGCTCAAACACTACACTTGTTCTGAGCTTTGGAAGAGCTCTTTCCATCATGGCACCTTCATATATGCCACCCACTCGTGTGCCCAATTCAATCCTGTTTGTCAATGGATAAAGAATAGACTAAAAACACAAAACAAATGCAATAATTGGATAAGTCTCCACCCTTGAGTTAATATCTGGTGGAAGCACTACTATCAACAATTACAATCGTGAATCTGCTGGGATAGATCACCACCAATTTTTCACAACTACATTTGTCAGTATTAGAGTACTCTTCTTTACAAGACAGTTCAAGCTCTTATTAAATTCCTTGGGGGAACACTGATGGACAACAATCTTCAAGTCACAATTTATATTCTCTATAGGAATGAGGTTGAGACTTTGACTGGGCCCTCAAAATCATTTAGCTTTTTGTTCCTTGGTCACTCCACTCTAACTTTGGGTGTGTGCTTTAGGTCATCATGCTGAAAGGTAAATGTTTGTCCCAGTTTTCTTACAGAGGGCAATAGGCTTTCCTTAAGGACTTTGTTGTATTTTTCTCCATTTACTATCCCTTCTATCTTGAAAAGTGCCCCAGTCCCTGTTGATAAATATCCTGTTAACATGCAGCTGCCACTACCATGCTTTATAGTAAGAATGGTGTTCACTGCGTGACATGCTGTGTTGGGTTTGTACCAACAAAATGCTTTGTATTCAGGCCAGGTGGTCGTATTTTTGTTTCGTCAGACCAGAAAAGACTGTAGTCTTATGCAAACGTCACCTGAAAGTTGCTTTGTATACTTTGAATGAGGTTTCTTGTGTAATTGTTTCCTTTTTGCCTCCTTTATAGGGCAGATGTGTGGCGTGCTTCAGATATTGTCACATACACACTTTGATCATTCTTGGCCATGGAAATGTATAGATCCTTCAGTGTTGCCACTGGCTGCCTCCTAAATCAGTCTTCTCCTTGCTCAAAAATCCAGAGGAACAGCCTCTAGGTCAGTGGTGTTGCCCATGTGTGGGGATTTATTCCTGCTTTTCATGGAGAACACCTGCTACTGGTGAGTAACTATGCCTTTCTACTCATTGCAAGTGCATTAGTTCTTATACCAGGATGAGGATATCAGAAATCCAGGACTGGCCTAACATCTCCTTTCTTGCAACTGGGTAACATGGCTGCTCTTAAACACATACAAATAAGATACTGCCAAAATCAATAGCCCATTCTAAGAGATGTCCTTTCTATCCTGTGTTCTGATTAATAAGGTTTGGTTTACCATACATTAACCTTTTTTTAAAGTGCCTTTTTGCAGCAGTAGGACTTGCTGCTACATGCAACGGTAATGTAGGTTGTATGAAGGTCAGTTATGCAACTAAAATATCAGATATTTTTAATCTATACTACCAGAAGATTGGAGAATGGCCAATTTAACGCCAATTTTTAACTTCTCTATACTTTTTCTAATTCTGCTATATCCTTAAGATATGGTAACCAGTATCGCACACAATATTCAAGGTGCGATTTAGGTGTCATTGTGGATAAGACGTTGAAACCCTCCGTCTCAGAGTGCAGAGGAGGCCAAGAAAGCAAATAGAATGCTAGGCATCACAGGGAAAAGAATAGAGAATAAAACCAAGGATACTATAATGCTTCTATACCATTCCATGGTGCAAGCGCACCTTGAATATTGTGTGCAATACTGGTCACCATATCTTAAGGATATAGCAGAATTAGAAAAAGTATAGAGAAGAGCAACAAGAATGGCAAAGGGGATGAAAGGATACCCCTTATGAGGAGAGGCTTAAAAGGTTAGGGTTTTTCAACTTGGAAAAGAGACTGCTGAGGGGAGATATGATAGAGGTGTCTATATTAACGAATGGAATAGAATGAGTAAATGTAAATAGGTCGTTTATGCCATCAAAAAGTAGAAAGACTAGGGGACAGGCAATGAAGCTACAATGTAACCCATTTAAAACTAATAGGGGAAAATATTTGTTTACACAACATGTAATCAAACTCTGGAATTCATTACCAGAGGATGTAGCAAAAGCTATTAGTGTAGCTAGATTTAAAAAAAAGTTTGGACAGGTTCCTGGAGGAAAGGTTCATAAACCATTATTAAAAAGGACCCAGGAAGTCCACTGCTTTACCCCGGGACGCGCATTGTAAAACCTGTGTGCCTTTTTGGGAACCTGCCAGGTACTTGCGACCTGGATTGACCACTGTTGGAAACAGGATACTGGACTTGATGGAGTTTGGTCTGATCCAGTATGGCATTTCTTATGTTCTTATGTACTAGAGTCCTGGAGGTGCTATACACTTTCCACTTCTTAATAATTGTCCTCACTATTCTGCAGTTTGCTGATCTGTGCCTTTTCACAGGTTTGTTCAAGAATTCTTTTGACAGCATCTTGGTGCATATGGCTACATCTTGGCTCTAAAATGCACTACCTAGAAGAGGTGACCAACAAGAAAGAGTAGTTACTCACCTGTAACAGGTGTTCTCCAGGAGCAGCAGGAATCAGTTGTCACATATGGGTGTCATCGGCGCCGATGAAGCCCCAGCGGAGCATTTCCCCAGCTTTCTATGAAGTCTTTGGGAATGCAGGCACTCATGCGCGGTTCCTTTCCCGCCTAAAGGTGGAGGAGTGGCCTAGTGGTTTGGGCAAGGTACTTCAGGCCGGAAGGTCGGGGGTTCAAATCCCACTAGAGGACAGCAACCTTGGGCCGGAAGGACCGGGGTTTCTAGTCCCACAGATGCTCCTTGTGGTCTTGGGCAAGCCACTTAACCCTCCATAGCCCATGTTCCCTGTAAATTAGTTATCTCCAAGTTATAATGCCCTGTTCAATGTAATTTCAGTTTGTTCAATGTAAACCGCACTGATGCAGAATAGCGCGGTATATAAGAGAATGTAAATAAAAAATAAAGGTGCCATCTTACCTCAGTCAAATGACATAGCTAAGAACAGCACACAAAAATGAAAACTAAACTATGTACAACTGCAACTCCAAGGGGAGGAGGGAGGGTTGTAAGGACTGATTCCTGCTGCTCCTGGAGATCACCTGTTACAGGTGAGTAACTACTCTTTCTCCAGGACCAAGCAGGAAGTCAGTCCTCACATATGGGCGACTCCCCAGCTCTGGGCTACCGAGGAACCCAGGCTGAACAAGAGAACTCCCTCTAGTCTCAGCAGCAAAGAAAGGCTTTTCAAGGACACAACCTCCACCGGTAGCCCAACAGAGGGCAGGAGTTGCCTAAACCTCAAAGAGATTCCGGGAGTACTGCTTGGCCAAAAGCACTGTCCCTACGGGACTCCCTCTCCAGGCAGTAATGGGCCGCAAATGTCTGGCTTGAAGACCAAGTTGCAGCCCTGCAGATGTCTACCAAGGGCACAGAGCGGAGATGAGCCACTGAGGCAGCCATTGCCCTGACTCGGTGGGCCGTAACCAGACCCTGCAAAGGAAGGTCAGCCGCCTTATAAGCCCAGGTGATACAGTCAACTACCCAGATGGAGAAGGTACGCTTGGACACAGGCAACCCCAACTTATTGGGGTCAAAGGAGACGAAGAGCTGGGTAGCCCTTCTATGCCCCTGCGTACGGTCAAGGTAGAAGGATAAGGCCCTCCTACAGTCCAGGGTATGCAGGACTGCTTCAGCCTGGCTTGCATGAGGCCTAGGGAAGAATGCTGGAAGAACCACCTCCTAGTTGAGGTGGAAAGAGAAGACAACCTTAGGGAGGAACTTTGGATGAGTCCTGAGGACTACCCTGTTCCTATAAATCCTGGTGTAAGGCCTATCACAGACCAGGGCCTGAAGCTGACTAACTCACCTAGCCGAAGTAAGGGCTATTAGGAAGAGTGTCTTCCAGGAGAGGAAGCGAAGTGGACAAGTAGCCATGGGCTCAAAAGGTGGGCGAGTCAGCTGCTGCAAGACCACATTCAGCTCCCACTCAGGGGCAGGACGACGGATTGGAGGCTTGAGTAAAAGCAAGCCACTGAGAAAGCGGGACACCAAGGGGTGACCAGATAGAGACTGCCCCTCTACCAAGGAGTGGTGAGCTGCTAGAGCTGAGAGATGGATCCGAACAGAATTGGACTTAAATCCCTGATTGGATAAGTGCAGCAAATACTGAAGCACCACTGGCAGAGTACAGGAGAAAGGATCCTCTGTACATAGGTGACACCACACAGAAAACCTCTTCCACTTGAGAGCATAGGTTTTCCTAGTAGACTGTTTCCTAGAGGCTAGGACAAGCTCCTCAACTTCCTGAGGTAGGCCCCAGGGAGCCAAAACTACCCTTGCAGCTTCCAGGCCATCAAATTGAGAGCTTTGAGATTGGGGTGCAGAAGGGAACCCTGCTCCTGAGAGAGAAGGTCGGGTTGCAACCCCAGAGGCAGTGGAGGATCTACCGCCAGCTGAATTAGAAGAGGAAACCAAGGCTGTCTCAGCCACCTGGGAGCTATCAGCAGGACCGAGGCCTTGTCCTGGAGAATCTTGAATAGGGTTCGGGCCACCAAGGGCGTGGGAGGAAACGCATAGAGGAGGCCCTGAGACCAAGATATCAGAAAAGCATCCGCTGCTGTCCGCAGAGGATGTGGTTGTCTGGAGCAGAACTTTGGCAGTTGCTTGTTGATGGGGCTGGCAAAGAGATCCATCAAAGGGAGACCCCATTTCAGGAAGATATTCTGAACTACTGAAGGATGGAGCTGCCACTCGTGGGGCTGCAGTATCCTGCTTAATCTGTCTGCCAGGTAGTTGTCCTGGCCTGGAAGGTACACAGCCCTGAGGAGCATGTTGTGCTTGAGGGTAAAAGAACAAAGGTCCTGAGCCTCCCGACATTGGATCCTGGACCCAGTTCCGCCCTGTTTGTTCACATAAAACATGGCAACCTGGTTGTCTGTCTGAATCAGGACAGACTGTTGAGCCAGGGTAGGAGTGAAAGCTTTGAGTGCTAATCGAATAGCTCTGAGTTCGAGGAGATTGATCTGCTGTGCAGCTTCCCAGGGAGACCAGAGGCCCTGGGTGCACTTGCCCAGACAATGAGCTCCCCAGCCCTGCAGGGAGGCATCTGTTGTCACCACTACTGAGTACCCTGGAATCTGAAAAGGCACCCCTTTCAGTAGGTTGGGTGGGTGCAGCCACCAGTTGAGGGAGTGCAGAAATGGTCTGGACACTCTTATCCTGTCTCTGAGGCTGCCTGTGGCCTGTGACCACTAAGTCCGAAGGCACCACTGAGTCCGAAGGCACCACTGTGCAGGCCTCATATGGAGCCTGGCATTGGGGGTCACATGTACTGTCGAAGCCATGTGGCCAAGCAGCCTCAGGCAGAGTCTGGCGGAGACCAAGGAGCTGCTGAGAAACTGACTTGCCAAGGCCATCAACCTCTGGGATCTGTTTTCTGGCAAGAATGCCTTTGCCAGGAGAGTCTCCAACCTTGCCCCTATGAACTCCAAGATCTGGGAAGGGAGCAAAGTGGACTTTGCGAAGTTTATGACAAACCCCATGCGTTGTAGAAGAGCAATGGTTCTGAGGGTGGCTTGATTGGCCTCCTGACCTGTCTGACCCCTGATGAGCCAGTCGTCCAGAAAGGGGAAGACAAAGATGCCCTGATTTCTCAGGTAGGCCGCCACCACTGCTAGGCACTTTGTGAAGACTCTGGGGGCGGAGGTGAGGCCAAAAGGCAGCACTCTGTACTGATAATGGTTTCCTCCCACGATGAACCTCAGGTACTTCCTGTGGTCAGGATGAATGAGGATGTGAGTGTACGCATCCTTTAGATCTAAGGAGCATAGCCAATCTCCCTGCTGGAGGTAGGGCAGAAGGGTTCCAAGAGTAAGCATCTTGAACTTTTCTTTCACTAGGAATTGGTTGAGGTTCCTGAGGTCCAGAATGGGACGAAGGCCACCGGTCCTTTTGGGCACCAGGAAATACATGGAGTAGAATCCGTGACCTTGCAAGTGGGGAGGCACAGGCTCCACCGCCCTGTCCACCAACAGACCCTGAAGCTCCTGAAGGAGAAGGTCTGTGTGCAGGAGAGGCCTGGGAGGCTCCCCTGGAAAGTATGGAGGAGGCAGTTGGTGGAAATGGAGGGTATATCCCTTGTGGATTATCTCCAGCACCCAACTATCCCCGGTGATAAGGGGCCACTCGTGGGCAAAGAGGGTGAGGCGACCTCCTGTGCAGGGTTGGGAGAGCAGTGGAGGAGAGGCTATGCTCAAGGAGTCAAAAAACCACCCTGCTAAGTGGTAGCAGGGGCCTGAGGCTTGGGGGTCCTCTGCCTACGGGGCCCATTACCCTGGCCCGTGGCTTCATGACCCTGGGGGGCAGCTTGGGCAGCCTGATATTGCGGGTACTGTTTGTAGGCAGTGCCCTTCCTCGGGTAAAAGGGCTTTTTACCCGAGCCCTTCTTTTTATGAGAAGGGGCAGAGGTCTTCCTCGACAGCCTGGTCCGGGTGAGGTGCTCAGTCTCGAGCTGAGTGGCCTTCTCGGTCATGGGCTTGCCAAAAAGGTTTTCACCTCGGCAAGGGACATCGACCAACTTGTCCTGAACCCATGGCTCGAGGTCCGATGACTGCAGCCATGCCTGGCTTCGAGCCGCAATGCCCGCTGCCGCAACTCGGGCCGAAGCCTCAAAGCCATCGTAGGCGGCGCGGGACATGAACTTCAAGCAGTCCCGAATCCCCGAGGACAAGTACTTGAATCTCTGCAAGGGTTCCCTGGAGAGACCAGCAGAGAACCCGGCCAACTCCTTGGCCAGATCCCGCAAGTACATGCCCATGTACAGCTGGTAAGACTGGACACGGCAAGCAAGCATCGAGCCCTGAAAACACTTTCTACCGACGCCATCGAGGTTTCGGGCCTCCCTGCCAGGAGGCACCGCGGAGTGCATCTTCTGACTCTTCAGACGATGCATGGCCGATTCCACAACCATGGAATGGTGTGGTAGCTGTGCTTTTTGAAAACCAGGGCTCTTGCGGAGCCGATAGATCGAATCGACTCGCTTGCTAAGAACCGGCGCAGAGGCCGGTGCCTCCCACATATGGAAGAGGAGCCGTTCCAGCATCGGAGGAACCGGGACAGTAAAGGCCTTCTTCGGAGGAGAGTCATACTGCAGCGCCTCGAGCTCTGCCGGAATAGCCAAGGCAGTGGCCATATCCCGGACGAACTCCGAGAACCAGGTGTCCTCCGGGGGGGACCAACTCCGGGGCTCAGACTGCGGTGAGTCCAAAGGGATGCACCGAGTCTTAAAGGTGTCAGGAGACTCCTCGTCCTCTGTCTCCCAAGCCGACTCGTCCGAGGAAGAGTCAGGGTCCGACCCCGCGGGGCCCTGGAGCACCCGCCCCGACGCCAGAAGCACCGGTGTCAACACCCTCGGTCCCGAACAGGAGGTCGAGGGGGACCGCGACTGAGGTCAACTCCGAGCCACGATGGACTCGAGTATCGGCTCGGTCTCCGGGGTCGACTTCGGCGTTGATGTCCCGGTGGTCGGGGCAGATGCGCCAGACAGGCTGGCCATCAGTGCCCGCTGCTGCTCCATGAAAGCAGACATTCTGCTCTCCAAAGCTGTCATCCTGAGACTCAGCTCGGGAGACGCAGCAGCCACCGACTCGGGCCCCGGCGGCACCAGGCCCGACGTCTGCTCCCTGGGAGGAGAGTCCACGAGGACTACGGGGCTTGCGTGTCCAGCAGACTCCGGCTCCACACGAGGAACTTTGGCAGACTTCTCCGGTTCCACAGGCCCGGGGCGACGGTCGGGGGTCTTAGACCTGGCCCTCGAGGAGCCAGGAACCTCTTCCGACGACACCCTCGCGAGCCGTTTCTTCCTCTTGCGTTCCCGGTCGGGGGACCCCCTGTCAGAGGAGCTTCGACGGCGCTCAGGATCGGAATCCCGAGATGTCGAGGCCTCAGACGAGGTCCGGGCCCGGCCGGAGGCTGAGTCCGAGAAAAGCCTTTCCTTTTGCTGCTGGCGAATTTGAAGTGCCTTGGAAGACATTTTTCCACAGGCCCCGCACGACTTAGGATCGTGGTCGGGGCCGAGGCACCGAAGGCAGCAGTCGTGTGTATCGGTGAGAGACATTAGTTTCTTACACCGATCACACTTCTTAAAACCACTGGAAGCCATCGGGGAAAAAAAAGAGTCCCCGCGAGGTCAAAGGACCGGCCTTCCAGGGAAAAAGAGAAAAAGGGTGCGAATGCCAGCCACGAAGGGCAAAAACCGAAAAAGAGGAATCGGGCTCGATACCGGTGTACCAAACCCGGCGGGAGGGGAACCGGCGTCGAACCGGTAGAAAAAAAGCAAAAAAATTGCTGACAAATCTAATTTTAACTGGGAAAACTGGACACATGTCCGGTGGGCTTCACGGAAAAAAAGAGACTGAGGTAAGATGGCACCTTTAGGCGGGAAGGGAACCGCGCATGCGTGCCTGCATTCCCAAAGGCTTTTATAGAAAGCTAGGGAAATGCTCCGCTGGGGCTTCATCGGCGCCGATGACACCCATATGTGAAGACTGACTTCCTGCTTGGTCCTGGAGAATAGTGCTGTAGGAGGTGGCAGAAAGCTTTGAGTGCCAAGAATATGGCCCTGAGCTCCAGCAGGTTAATCTGCTGTTGGCTCTCCGCCCTAAACCAGTTGCCCTGCTTGCGGAGGCTCCTGCAATGGGCTCCCCACCCCAGCAAGGAGGCATATGTGGTGAGAACCCGTTGGGGCACTGGGTTCTGGAATGGCATGCCTCTTTGTAGGTGCTGTGTGGCTTTCCACCATTTTAGAGACTCTGCCAGCAGGCGGGTCAAACACACACTGCGTCGTGAAACTGGTCCGTGGCCTGTGTCCACTGGGAGTGTAGGGCCACTGGTCTACCCTCATATGAAGGTGGACATTGGAGACAACATGGACAGTCAATGCCATGTGGCAAAGCAGACGGAGTAGGGAGCGAGCAGACGGAGTAGGGAGCGAGCCGACACAGAGCAGCAGCGCTGTACCACTGTGGCCAGAGCTATGAGGCGATTTGCTCTGCCTAGGGGGAGGAAGGCCTTGGCTTGGAGAGTGTGTCCAGTCAAGCCCCTATGAACTCTAGATCCTGTGTAGGGGGGGGGGGGGTCAGGAGAAACTTGGGGTAGTTTATCACAAACCCCAGGTGTTGCAAGACACTGATGGTACGGGTCATGGCTTGCTGCACCTCTGCGGCTGTGTCTCCTTTTACAAGCCAGTTGCCCAGATAAGGGAAGACAAAGGTGACCTGGAGACGGAGGAAGGACGCCATCTCCGATAGGCATCACTCATACCCATTAACATAACTCCCAACCTTAAGCCCAACCCTCCCTCTAACAACCCCTATCCCCCCCTCAAATGTGCCCTACTCAATGTTCGCTCTGCAAGAAATAAAATCCCCTTACTCACTGACCTCATAACTGACTATGACCTCGATATATTTTGCCTCACTGAAACCTGGTTTCAAGACACTGACATGGTTCTAATAAACCAACTTTGTCCTAATGCATACTCAATATATACCTGTAACAGAACACAAGGCAGAGGTGGAGGTGTAGCTATTATTGCCAGATCTAACCTACAACTTTCTATAGTTGAGTCTACCTCAACATCAGGCATGGACACCATAACAGTCTCTAACTCTACCCTATCTTTACACCTCTTATACCGTGCACCCCAGACGGTCTCATCCGACCTCTCAACGATTCTAGACACAGCCTGCTCCCCCCAACCTGCTTATGCCCCCTCATAATCTTAGGTGATTTAAATTTACACTCCATAACCCCTAATCAATCATCTACCTTCCTCCAAGCTATGAATGCCCTCCACTTCACTCAAATCCTAAATCATCCTACACATTCCAAAGGAAACATCCTTGATTTAATATTTATTCCACAACAAGCTCCATTCGCTGAACAAATCCATCACACCATTCAACCTATTCCTTGGTCTGATCATGCTCTCATCCTCTTTTCCTTCTTCCCCTACTCTACTCACAAAGCTCATCCTCCTACCCACCCTCAACACACTCGTAAATTTAGACAATTCAATGCGCCCATCTTCCTAGAGCAAACGATCCCATCCCTCGACCTATTAAAAGATATGGGACTTAATGAAGAGTCTCACATCTCCAAATGGAACGAAATCCTATCTGCAGCCTCTCTCCTCCCACCTAAAGAATTCCCTCAAAAGCACCGCAATAGAGCACCTTGGTTCTCTACAAAACTAAGAAATCTCAAAAGAGAACTTAGGCGTTTGGAACGTATCTGGAGATGCTCAGATAATCCCAATGCACATTCTGCCTACATAAATAAACTCCAAACCTACTGCTCTGAAACCCTCAACCATAAAAGGGAATATAATGAAAACATAATCCAACGGTCTCTCAATCAACCTAGGGACCTTTCTCTATAGCGAAATCCTTAATAAATGAACCTTCACCGCAGGACCAACCCCCGAAAATATCTGCACAAATTATTGCCAACCACCTTACCTCTAAATTCCTTCCTCCCTCCTCAATCAATAACCCCTATTTTACTCCTGACTACAGCACCCAACCTCCAGAACCTACCCTCCTAACTTCTTGGAACGAATTTGATCCCATCACTCTAGAAAATGTCTCCAATGTTATAAAAGACCTGAATACCTCCACTTCTGCCCTTGACCCCTGTCCGGTCCCTTGGATTAAATCTACTAGAGATTCCCTCAGCCCCTACATCCTATCTATTATACAAACCTCCCTCCAAACTGGTTTTGTTCCACCTCCTCTTAAACGCGCCACTATCCGGCCTATACTAAAAGGAACTAAACTTGACCCCCACTTCCCCTACCTCCTATAGACCTATATCTAGCATCCCTTTTCTTGCCAAAATAGCCGAGAAACTAGTTCAAACCCAACTTCAAAACTATATTGATGATCACCTCTCCCCTCGACCTATTCCAAAATGGTTTTAAAAAGAACCATGGTGTCGAAACCCTCCTTACCTCCCTACTAGACTCCCTGTACTTGCACACCCAGAATCCTAGCCAAGGATGCCTACTCATATTCCTTGACCTATCTGCCGCTTTTGACTCCCTTCCTCACCATCAACTCTTATGCAGGCTCCATGAAATAGGGCTAAGAGGCACAACCCTAAACTGGTTCCGATCCTACTTAGATGACAGAACCCAACAGGTCCGTATTGGCAATGATACCTCTCTCCCATTTACACTAAAACAAGGTGTCCCCCAAGGATCTAGCCTCTCTCTACTCTCCTTTTCAATATTTTCCTTCAACCTGTTTGCAATATCTTTCAGAGCTTTGGCATTCAGTACCAATTATATGCGGATGACATGATGTGCTTCACCCCATTTAATCTCTCCAACCCCGACTTCTCTAATCTAAGTGATTGCTTATTTACACTGAAATCATGGCTATCTCAACATAACCTTCTAATTAACCAAGCTAAGACTGAAGTGCTACAGGTGTTCTCCGCTACCTCATACACCCCCCCCCCCAACTATCACTATTGGAGATTTCACCCTTACTATAAAAAAAACAGGTGAAGTATCTTGGCATCATCCTCGATAAGAACCTCTCCTTCACTAATCAAAGAGAACCACTAAAACAATATATGCAAAACTACATACCCTCCGGAATCTCAAACCCCTCTTAAGCCCCACTTCTTTTCGATCTGTCTGTCAAGCCCTCACAACCCCCTCTCTTGATAACTGCAACCTAATCTATCATGGCCTTCCCAAGAACGCTATACAACCGCGCCAACTTGCCCAGAACACGATTGCACGACTCATAACCAACATTCCCAGGCGATCACACATCACACCAGTCCTATATGACCTCCACTGGCTCCCCATCTACTGCAGGATTAAGTTCAAATTGCTTACCCTCATACATAAAATCATCTCCAACGAATCAGCTCCATGCCTTTCCCCTCTCATTCCCCTCTCTTCTAGCTCTAGAACCCGCCGTACTATTACAAAAACCTCATCTCTATCCCAACAGCCACAAGATATAGTAAAGCACAGTTACTTACCTGTAACAGGTGATCTCTGGGAACAGCAGGAATAAGTCTTCACATATGGGTACGTCGGTACCGAGGGAGTCTGCGCGGGAACGCTTCCCAGCGTCCAAAGAGCTTTTGGAAACATCCCACCACGCCTGCGTGCTGCCTTCCTGCCTTTCCCAACTGCCTCTCCTCAGTTAAGTTTTAAAGCTGAGACAAAGAGAGAGAGAGAGAGGAAAGGAAAGATAGATAGAGATACAACTCCTGGGGAGGTGGGTGGGTTGTGAAGACTTATTCCTGCTGTTCCCAGAGATCATATGTTACAGGTAACTATGCTATCTCCAGGAACAAGCAGGAATGAGTCTTCACATATGGGGAATTCCAAGCTGAGATGCCTGGAGTCCCAGCATGTCATAGGTTGGAACATGCTATCCCCCACACCACCAGGCATCCTGAGGATGGAGGGTAGGAGTTGAAGAGAGAAAGGTGCTGTGGAACAGTTAACCTAGCATAGGATTGCAGACAAGGAGTCCATGTGTGGATGATAATTGTCAATGATATTGCAAAGAAAAAATATTGCAATATGGACCTCCCCTAACAGGAATTCCGAGAAGTATGGAGATTCATGGGATCTACTGGGGAACCCAGTAGAGGAACCTCGAGAAGGACCTCACTGTAAGTGGAGGTAGTAAACCTGTAGGAAAAGCAATGGAGGTCAGAATCCTGAAAGGTAACAGGTAACCCCAGTAGGAAAAACTGGGGTAGTACAAAAACGGTGGGCCTTCAGAGGAAGGCTTTATGATAAAAGCCAAACTCTTTTGGCAGCAGAGTGGCTCACTCTTAGGAACAAAAAGAGAAAGGCTAACCGATTTGGACAAACAGGCCCAGTCCTCGTGGGGAGAAAGGGTATGGGAACCCCTTGTATCCCAAAAGAAAGGACAAACGCCGGAGGCGTTAGAGCCTGTGATTAGCAGAAGATCCGCAATGTCTCTCCTAACTGAAGTCAGCTGGGAGAGATATTGGAACATGGAGAGCTTCAGAGGTACCTAACCTTAAGGTTATGGTAGGTGTTAACCACCAAAGTGGTTGTGGGTGTAGGACCCCAAAACATGCTGGATAGCATAAGTATGGATAAAGCCCATCTGTCAGAATCATATAGCTATATGAGCCTGGACAGTCAGATAGATAAAGCAGAATACATATCTACCAATAGTAAAATATCTCGACAGATACATATAGATATATATAGATATACATATATTCTCATATATCTATATGTTATATATATATATATATATATATATATATATATATATATATATATATATATATATATATGAAGGGCATAAAATACACACAAATGATAGACATAGACATCTGTAAGATGTGTGCTATAGGTATGAATATATAGGCCTCTATATGGAAGTCAGCAAAGAAGCAGACAGAGATATGCCTACAAAAAGGTATTCACATAGGAAAATGTGGAGAGGAAAGATTCATCTAATAACAAGAAGGTGGAACCTACTTGAGAAGATATATAGAGAATCAATTCCCACTGGTTATGGCTACAGGGATGCTAGGTAGTAGAATAACCAGGATGGTTACGTGAAAAGCAGAGGATGATATCAGTCTGCAGCCAGCAAGTCCCGAGTATTCTAGGACTCTAGCATGGTAAGTGAACAGAAGACGCATAGGAATGAGATACCATGCTGACCTGCTTAAGGGCAAAAAGGTATCATGCGTTCTTACCATGAGGACGAGCTGGAAGGAAAAAACATATTCCCTACTGGAAATACTATGGACCAAAGCAGGGAATTAGTAACTCCTTAAGCTTTCACTTAAGAGGAAGCCTATGTCCTTTATATTAAAAAGGAGAACTTTTCTAGTCATGGGAGACATGACTGAAAAGCCTTTTTCAACCATCTAGTATAGCTGTTGGAGAAAAAGCCCCCCAAGCTCTCTAGCAAGGGCCCATAGTGGAGAGCTTCTCTGTAGAATTGCAGAAAGCATGATGCAGGAGAATGAGGAGATAGGTACTGGCTCTCCTGCAGCCAGTTCTATGTCAACTATGCTGCCAAACCCAGGGGAATGGAGATGGCAGAAAGAGAAGACAATCCAACAAGCTTGTAGTGAAAAATTTCCAAGACAGATGACAGCACTGACTTGGAGCCACTACTAAGATCAGACAGAATGTTAGTGGAGGACAAATCTGGTTACTGGTGAACAAGAACCAGTGGTCCAAATATTAAGGCTCCTGCATTGGCAGCTGCTTGCCAGACAGCAGAAGAACGGTACTGTTTAAAAACAGAAAGAACAAACAAGAGTAGAAAACTCTGGACGTGTCTGATGAACTGCTTCAAAGCAAGATTGAAAAAGAGGAGTCAACTCAGAGAAGAGAACTCCGCACTGGAAAAGTAAGAAAACTAGAGAGGCTGAAGAAAAAGCCCTCCAGTGAAGCAATACCACTCTTACAGAGGTAAACCTGGTAAGAGGGTAAAGAGAATGGAGCTGAAGAAAACTTACAAAGTAGTACGTTTATAAAAGGGAAAAAAGACATGCTGGCACAGGAAACTATTGTTTGATAGTGGATAGACCTCTTTCCCTAGCAGGAAAAAGAGGAGAACCCTGTGACCTAGAAGCATGAACATCCTGACAGCTCATAGAACATAGAAAGAATGGATGTCTTTTGGGAAGAGATCCATGTTTAGGATTTAGAATGACAGCAGTGGATTGCCTTTATTGAGAAGAAGCAACTGCAGATTCTAATCCCAAGAGTCAGAAGCATCTGATGGATTGATCAGAAACCCTGTGGTTGCTGGGTTTACTGAGCCTGGTGAGAGGTTGAACTCTGCAGACCAGGACGATGCTTCCCCTGTTTGGGAACATCTGTATGATGGGCAGATGATGCATAAAACCTTCTTCTCCTATGGGAAGAAAGTTTGGCAGGACATTTCCTACCTACTGGGACAGAAGAAGGTGCAGAACAGCCCCTAGGAACAGGTAAGTCAGTGGAGAACTGAGTAACCTGACGTAAAGACTCCTTGTTGAAAAGATTGTCACCAGTGCAAGGAGTATGTCCCAGTCTGTGCTGTGCCCATTTATCCAAGTCTGAAGCTTGGAGCCAGGCTGTACGTCATGCCCCTATAGTTATAGCAGAAGTCCTGCTAACAGACTAAAATGAGTCTAGGGAAGCACGAGTAAGAAACCAAGAGATATTCTGGAGATGCTTGAGCAGTGAAGAATAGTCTGCACTCTTGGACTCTGGAAGGGAAGGAGTCAAAAGATGTAATTGCTTTGTGACCTCCTCAAGAGATAGACTCATATAGAAAATATATGAGAGAATTCTTGCAGAAAGCATAGATGTCTGGAAGGTTTGACGTCCAAAGGCATCAAGTGTCTTAGACTCACGACCTGGCGGATAAGAAGAGTGCTTTTTCTTGCTCTTTACCCGCCTCATTGCTGATTCCACAACTATGGAATGATGAGGAAGTTGAGTCTTTTGAAACCCTGGAGAGGGGGGCACGTGATATAAGAGATCAGTTGCTCTGGAAGGTGGGGGTACCCTTAAAGGTGTTTCCCACATTCCTAGAAGGAGATCCTGCAAGGAATGATGCAAAGGAAGCATTATGTTCTCCTTTGCTTTGGTAGAAAGACAGCCCTGTGCAGGATCATGTCCTGGGATAGGAATGGCAAGAGATCTTGCTATATCCAGGAGGAAACTCTGAAAAGAGGGTTCCCCAACAGGAATTTCTCTTGGACAGGTTAGATCTGAAGAACTAGCCTGAGCACCGACAGAGCTATCCAGATATATAGGAATAGAAAATCCTGCACAGTGCAGTGTGGAATGCTTAAAGGATGGTCGACGGTACTGGCTGTCAGGAGCAGCGACCGTCATTACCACAATGTCCATGCCAGGTATCGACTCCAAGCTTGGCATAGAAGGGAGCGATCCTGTTGACAAAAGCATGGTAGGAGTTGGCCACGATGCTACTGTGGATACCGGTACCGATGTCGGAGTCGAGCCTGACAAAGACATCGGAGCAGTCATCGGTGACAGTTCAATCGGTACCGAGGTAACCGAAAACCTCCGGGTGCTATCCTCGGTACCGAGCCACCGGTATTGATCGGTGTCGGTACCAAAGTATATTGGTACCGAGTCTTCCAGACTAGAGAGCGATTCTAAACTCGGCATCGATAAGCGAAGCATGGAAGGCACCGACCGTAAGGGTAATGAGGACATCGGTACCGACTTCGGTACCGTGTCTGATACCGGTGAATGAAGGAAAGCTAGTGGCAACTCAATCGGCCTCGGGGGAACCGAGAGTTGCGGATCCGAATCATCGGAACCAAGCCTTCGATACTGCCGAGAGCCGGTACCAAGGCGAGTCGGTACCCAGTCCTCTAGACTGGAGATCGATTCCAGACTCGGCATCGAAGGAAGCGAGGCTATCGATGCACGTCTGGAGGGTACCGACGTCGGTGGTAGTATTGGTGCTGGTACCGATAATGAAAGGTCAGTCTGGAGTGTATCCACCGGTCCCGAAGGCACCGAGTACGCCAGATGACCATCCCTGGTGAGGAGTGTTTCATCCAAAACCAGTGCCGATGTCGGGGTATCGGTACCGCTCGAAGCGGATGCCACCACCGGACACGGCTCTGGTATGTTCTGTGAGGGGTGAACCCCAGGAACAACCTGAAACCCCTGAAAGGCTTTTGAGACCGAAGACTCCCGCCGGAGTTTTGAAGCCAATAGGCCCTCGAGGGCAAGGCTGAAGCCGTCTACATGCTGTGCATGAGACCTACCACTCGAGGGCTGGCTAGTCTTAACAGACTGTTTTGTGGGTTACCTGATCCTGTGTAGAAGAAGGGGACGGTGCCCCGAAGCTGGAGGGAAACCGTGTATTGAGGGAACCTCGATATTGAAGACCTCTTCTCACCAAACTGTTGTCAGGACCCAAGCAGGTTAGACACCGACTTCGAGGGTCTAAAAATAAAGTTGTACCGCCACAGTTTGAACATTTCTTGAAGAAAGTGGCTGGCGGTTCCATGAAGGAAAAAGAAGAGGCCTAAAAGGCCTAAGACACTATGAAGAAAAAATATTCCTTGAAAAAGGAAGATTTTACAAGAAAAGAAAAGAAAACACCGGCGGTACGGTGGCGTCGAGAAGACAGCCGCGACCACAAGAAAACTAAAGAAATAAAACAAGAATTTTCTGCGGTGACAGGAGGACGTCCTGCCGGCTCCGCGGAAAAACGAAAACTGAGGAGAGGCAGTTGGGAAAGGTGGGAAGGCAGCACGCAGGCGTGGTGGGATGCTTCCAGAAGCTCTTTGATTGGACTCTGGGAAGCGTTCCCGCGCAGACTCCGTCGGTACCGACGTACCCATATGTGAAGACTCATTCCTGCTTGTTCCTGGAGATAGCACAGTTACTTACCTGTAACAGGTGATCTCTGGGAACAGCAGGAATTAGTCCTCACATATGGGTAAGTCGGAACCGATGGAGCCCGCGCGGGAAAGCTCCCCAGCTTTTCAGATGAAAAGCTTTTGGGGCTTCCCACAGCGCATGCGCGCTGCCTTCCCGCCTTCCTTACCAGCTCTCTTCAGTTCGAGTTTAAAGCTGAGACAATAGAGAGAGAAAAGGAAGGTAGATAGATAGAAGATACAACTCCTAGGGGAGGTGGGTGGGTTGTGAGGACTAATTCCTGCTGTTCCCAGAGATCACCTGTTACAGGTAAGTAACTGTGCTATCTCCAGGAACAAGCAGGAATAAGTCCTCACATATGGGGACTCCCTAGCTAAGATGCCTGGGAGATCCCCCTCCAAGGGTAAACCATCTTCGTATGGATCTCAGGCATCCATTCAGGGAAGGTGGGCAGGAGTTGCTTAAGTATGGAACAGGTGTTTGAGGACAGCCTGACCAAACAAGGCATCCCGGCGGGAGTCCTTGTCCAAACAGTAATGGGCTGTGAAGGTATGAACCGAGGCCCAAGTGGCTGCTCGACAGATCTGATCTATGGATACAGAGTGAAGATGAGCCATAGAAGTAGCCATGACTCTCACATTGTGAGCTGTGACATGGCCTTCCAGAGAAATGTTCTTACTCTGGTAAGTAAAAGAAATACACTGAGCAATCCAATTGGAAAGTGTACGTTTGGTGACTGGAAGTCCCAAATGAGAAGAATCAAAAGCCACAAAAAGTTGGGAAGACTTTCGATGTGGCTGAGTCCTGTTGAGGTAAAAGGCGAGAGCTCTTTTACAGTCAAGAGTATGAAGGTTCCTCTCTGCATTGGATGCATGAGGAGCCGAGAAAAAAACAGGTAGATATACCTCTTGAATAAGATGAAAAGGCGAGACCACTTTGGGCATAAAGTGGGGATTCGTCCTAAGGACCACCTTATCATGATGAAATCTGGTATAAGGTGGATTAGCCACCAAAGCCTGCAGTTCACTGATGCGGCGAGCCGAAGTGACTGCAATAAGGAAAAGAACCTTCCAGGAAAGAAATTTCAAGGAGGTAGAGTCCAAAGGCTCAAAAGGTGGTTTCATAAGCTGACCTAGAACTAGGTTCAAATCCCATGCTACTGGCGGAGGTCGGATGGGAGGTTTACTTAGGGTCAGGCCTCTCATGAACCTTGCAACGAGAGGATGAGAGGAGACAGGTTGTCCATTTATAGGTTTTAAGGATGCTGCAATAGCACTTAAATGGACTCGTACTGAATTCGTCTTGAGGCCTGCATTGGAAAGATGCAGGAGATAGTCTAGTAGAGAATTCAAAGGAAGTGCCAGAGGGTCAAGACCCTGTTGAGCACACCAAATGGAAAAACGTTTCCATTTGAAAGCATAGGAACGCCTGGTAGAGGGTTTCCTAGAGGCATGAAGGATATCTTTCACTGGCTGAGAAAGATTAAACTCATGAAGGCTTAAGCCTTCAGTAACCAAGCTCGGAGATGTAGGGACTTGGGGTTTGGGTGCCACAAAGTCCCTTTCTCCTGAGACAGAAGGTCTGGCGCAGCTCCCAGGTCCAGGGAAGAGCCCTGGGAGAGCTGTAGAAGTAGAGGGAACCACACTTGGCGTGGCCAGCGTGGAGCTATAAGGATCATCGACCCGTGATCCCTCTGAAGTTTGAACAGAGTCTTGGGAATCAAAGGAATGGGTGGAAAAGCATACAGGAATTCCTGACCCCAATGCAGGAGAAAGGCGTCGTTGGCCTGAGCTCCCTGACACGGAATCCTGGAACAGAACCGGGGAAGTTTGGCATTCCACGGACTTGCAATGAGGTCTATGTCCGGGGTCCCCCATTCCTGGAAGATTCTGTGTATCTGGTCCATATGCAGGGAGCACTCGTGTGGAAGCAGAACTCGACTGAGTCTGTCTGCCCGAGAGTTTTGAACTCCTGGAAGATACACTGCCAGAAGATGAATTTGATGCTCTCTGGCAAAAGCCCATAATCTGAGAGCTTCGTTGCAAAGCGACAGAGAGCCCATCCCTCCTTGCTTGTTGACATAGAACATGGCCACCTGATTGTCTGTCTGAACTAGGACAGTCAGGTTGGCAAGGAGGGTATGGAAGACTGTGAGGGCAAGGAAGATTGCTCGCAGTTCCAGAAGGTTGATATGAAGGGTGGTCTCTTGGGGAGACCAGGTTCCCTGAGTGGAGAGATGTTGAAGATGAGCTCCCCACCCTGTTTGGGAGGCATCTGTTGTGAGGGTTGCTTGGGGCAACGAAGGTTGGAAGGGGGTCCCCAACAACAGATTTTTGGAGGATGTCCACCACTGGAGAGACCAAAACAGACGTTTTGAGGTGAGTACCTGGTCTGACAGCAGTCCCGATGCTTGAGACCACTGGGTGGCTAATGTCCATTGAGCTGCCCTCATATGGAGACGAGCATAGGGCACCACATGAACCGTGGAGGCCATGTGGCCCAGAAGTTGCAGCATTTCTCTGGCTGACAAGTGACTTCTGGACTGAGCCTGGGAGGCCAAGCTTATTAGCCGTTGGCCTCGGACCAGAGGAAGGTAGGCCCTTGCAGTGGTGGAATCCAGATAAGCCCCTATGAATTCCAGGGACTGAGTAGGGATGAGTTGGGACTTGGGAATGTTTACCACAAGTCCCAGATATTGAAGAATACGCCTTGTGCGGTCCAAGGAAATCTGGACTTCTGACTGAGATGGAGCTCGGATGAGCCAGTTGTCCAGATATGGGAACACAAAGATTCCCATGCCTCTTAAAAATGCGGCTACGACTGCCATGCATTTTGTGAATACTCTTGGAGCAGAGGCGAGACCGAAGGGAAGTACTCTGTATTGGAAATGTTTTCCCTGGAACAGAAATCGAAGATATTTTCTGTGGGATGGATGGATGAGTATATGAGTGTACGCATCCTTGAGATCTAGAGAACAAAGCCAATCCTGACTCTGAAGGTATGGAAGGAGAATGCCCAGAGAGAGCATTTGAATTTCTCCTTGAATAGAAACTTGTTCAATTCTCTCAGATCTAGGATAGGTCTGAAGCCCCCTGTCTTCTTTGTTATGAGAAAGTAAGGGGAGTAGAACCCTAACCCCTGTTGAGGAAGAGGAACCTCCTCTATTGCCCCTTGGGCAAGGAGAGAGGAGACTTCCTGACCCAAAAGGGTCAGAAGAGATGGGGGAGAACTTACCATTTCCGGCTCTGGAACAACCAGAGCCTCTCACCATACCGGGAAGATTAGCTCACTTTGCTCCCAGATGGGAGCAAATAACATCAGAGCAATGGACCCTCTCTATCATCAGAGAGGGCTACAAACTTCATTTCTCCAGCCTTCCTCCCCATACCATGGTGAGGCAATTCAGTTCCCTAGGGGCAAGTCAAAACCCCTGAGGGGGTTGAGCCTGCTGGGGTGTAGCAGACACTGCAGACTTTGACTTTACTTGCTTAGATTGCTGACGTTTAGCAGCAAAGCGAGGCTGAGAAGATTGTTGGCCAGTATTTGTGGAAAATCTGGCCTTCTTGTAGTACGGCCTTTTAAAAGGTTTCTTTTTGGCAGGAATAGAAGTAGACTTAGAAGGTCTATCTAGAGTGGCATTTTCTGCGTCCATTTGAGCAGCTTTAATTTGCCAGTCCTCACCAAATAAGTTCTCTCCTGTACAGGGCAGATTCCTTAAGCCATCCATGACCCAGGGTTCTAGGTCAGAAGCCTGGAGCCAAGCAAGACGTCGGGCTGCAATAGCGATTCCCGAAGCCTGCCAGCAACCTCAAAGGAATCAAAGGCTGCCCTGTTGGAAAACTTGGAGACCTCTGAAAGTTGTGTCACCAGAGTAGTGAAGTCCTCCTTTTTATCCTCAGGGATAAAGGGGGCTAAATGCCGTACCTTTAGGGCAAGTTCTCTGAGAAAACATGCCCATATAAAGGCTGTAAGAATTGATCCTGGCTATAAGCATACTAGCCTGAAAGATCTTTCTACCAAAAGAGTCGAGGGTCTTACATTCTCGCCCTGGAGGGGTAGAGGAATGCCTTTTAGGACTCTTTATCTTCTTCATAGCAGACTTCACCACAATGGAGTGGTGAGGCAGCTGAGTCTTTTGAAACCCAGGAGAAGGAGGGACCCGGTACATGGTGTCCAACCTACGGGAATGAGGAGACAGGGTTAGAGGAGTCTCCCACAAATCCATCAAGTGTTCTTGAAGGATTTCATGGATAGGCAGAGTAACTGCCTCTTTAGGAGGTTTAGAGTATCCTAAAATATCCAATTTTTTTGATCTGGGTTCCTTTTCAGCAGATGTAGCAATAGAAAGTGCTTTAGCTACATCAACAATGAAATCCTGAAAGGATAAATCCTCTGGAGGAGACATCCTCCTCTTTAGAGAAGAGGGCTCCTCAGGAAGATCAAACTCAGCAGAGTCATCAGAGGAATTGAACTCATCAGAAGAATCTGAGTATTCTCTCTGTGCTTGCAAATACACGATACGCGTACCGATCGATATCGACATCGGGCGTATCGGGCATGGGATTGGTATCGGGCAAAAGCCTGAATCCAGCAAGCGGAACCGATCGACGCTTGGAAGTCGATGGTCTTGGTTCCGGTGTGGATACCGGAACCGGGGTCGGTACCGATGGAATCGGTACCGAGGGCGTCGCAGCCTTAATGAAAGCCAAAACGGCCTGCTGCATGGTCTGGACAGTATTGCCCATGGACGCCACTGCTGCCTGGATGTCGGTACCGGTATCGACGGGTACCCCAGAGCAGTCTAACAGGTGATCAGTCGAGGCCGTGCCATCGATGTCAACCTGTAACCCCATAGGTGATGCTTTGGAGGCCGGAGCCTCCCGCCGGGGTTTTTTGGTCTGGGCAGAATCCTCGAACTCAAGATTGAGAGCCTCTCGATCTTTTGAAAGAGATTTGCTTTTAGAGGATTTGCCCACAGAAAGTTTGGTTACCTGAGATCCATCCGGAGAGGAAGACCTGGATGACTGTGATGCTGGATTATCTGAAGCAAACAGCACATGGAACTTGTTGGCCCGGTTCTGCATACCACGTTTAGACATCTGGGAGCAGAATGGGCAGTCCGGTATGGAGTGGTCAGGTCCTAAACATTTAAGACACCATTCATGGGTGTCTGTGAGAGAAATAACAGCATTGCACTTGGTACACTTTTTAAAACCAGGAGCTGGTTTCTCCATGAGGAGAATTTGTGTAGGCCTGAAGGCCTAACAAAAGTTACCAAGCTGTGCTGAGAAAATAAAAAAAGATTTTTTTTTTTTTTTAAAAGAAAGAAAGAGAGACCGGCAGTACCGGTTTTGGTATGGGGAAGGCAGGTACGCGGTCAAAAGAAACAAATTAAAATAAAAATTTCTTCAGCGGTGACAGGAACACGACCTGCTGGCTCCGCGGAAAAACGAAAACTGAAGAGAGCTGGTAAGGAAGGCGGGAAGGCAGCGCGCATGCGCTGTGGGAAGCCCCAAAAGCTTTTCATCTGAAAAGCTGGGGAGCTTTCCCGCGCGGGCTCCGTCGGTTCCGACTTACCCATATGTGAGGACTTATTAAGAACATAAGAACATAAGAAATGCCATACTGGGTCAGACCGAGGTCCATCAAGCCCAGAATCCTGTTTCCAACAGTGGCCAATCTAGGTCATACGTACCTAGCAGTTTCCCCAAAAGACACAGGTTCTGCAGTGCTTGTACTCGGCAAGCATTGATATCCTGGGTCCCTTTTTAATAGTGGTTTATGGACCTTTCCTCCAGGAACTTGTCCAAACCTTTTTTAAACCCAGCTATACTAACAGCCCTTACTACATCCTCCGGTAACAGATTCCAGAGTTTGATTACACGTTGAGTGAAGAAATATTTTCTCCTATTTGTCTTAAATAGTTTACTCTGTAGCTTCATTACATGTCCCCTAGTCCTTCTATATTCTGATAGCGTAAACAATTGATCCACGTTTATCCGTTCCACTCCATTCATTAATTTATACACCTCTATCATATCTCCCCTCAGCCGTCTCTTTTCTAGGTTAAAGAGCCCTAACCTTTTTAGCCTCTCTTCATAGGAGTAGCCTTCCATCCCCTTCACCAATTTGGTGGCTCTTCTCTGTACTTTTTCTAATAACTCTATGTCCTTTTTAAGATACGGTGACCAGAATTGCACACAATATTCAAGGTGCGGTCGTACCATGGAGAGATACAGAGGCATTATAATATCCTTTGTTTTATTCTCCATCCCTTTCCTTATGATACCTAGCATTCTATTTGCTTTCTTGGCCGCCGCTGCACACTGGGCGGAGGGTTTTAACATGTTATCCACGATGACTCCTAAATCTTTTTCCTGGGTGGTGGTTTCTAATGTGGAGCCTTGCATCGTGCAACTATAGTGTGGGTTGTTCTTTCCTAGGTGCATAACTTTGCACTTGTCCACATTAAATTTCATCTGCCATTTGGATGCCCAGTCTTCCAATTTATCCAGATCCTCCTGCAGTTTTCCACAATCCTCTTGGGTTTTAACAACTTTAAACAGTTTTGTGTCATCTGCAAATTTGATAACCTCACTAGTTATTCCCTTTTCCAGGTCATTTATGAATATGTCAAAAAGTAGCGGACCCAGTACAGATCCCTGGGGTACTCCGCTGTTCACCTTTTTCCATTGGGAATATTGGCCATTTAGCCCTACCCTCTGCTTTCTATCTTTTAACCAGTTCCCGATCCACAATAGTACACTGCCTCCTATTCCTGCTTGTTCCTGGAGATACAATATACCTGTAACAGGGCCTTTTCCCTCTATGCTCCTACCCTATGGAACTCCCTTCCCCATGAGCTGCGGAACTCTAGAACTCACCTTGAGTTCCGAACGAACTTAAAAACCCTCCTCTTTCAGGAACATTTTTCCCTTCCACCTTAGTTTCTAACCTTCATCTGCTTCCCCCCAGCTCCTACCCCTTCTAAACCTTCATACTGACAACTGATATCTTGGTAAATACCTTGTAAATAGTTGTTTTATTTTTATGATTAGTTCTCATTGTTATCTTATATATATTTGTTACTTTGTTCTATGTAAACAGTGGAAACACTATTTTAAATGTTTTATGTAAACCGTCTTGATTTGTAGAAAGACGGTATATAAAATCCGTTAAATAAATAAATAAATAAATTTGGTGAAGACTTTGGGGGCGGAGGCTAGACAGAAGGACAGCACCCTGTTTTGGTAGTGGTCACTCCCGTCCATGGCTGGGATGAATGAGGATATGGGTATACACATCCTTTAGATCCAAGGAGCATAGCCAGTCTCCCTCCTGGAGGTATGGCAGCAATGTTCCAAGGGAGAGCATCTTGACGTTCTCCCACACCAGGAATTTGTTTAAGTTTCGCAAGTCTAGGATGGGCCTTAGACCCCCGGTTCGTTTTGGGACTAGGAAGTACCGTGAGTAGAACCCCTTGCCCCTTAAGTGATAAGATACTGGTTCCATGGCTTTGTCCGTGAGAAAACCTGCAGAAGAAAAGAGCCTGGTGCAGGGGAGCCGAGAGGGCTCTCCTGGGAAGAATGGGGGAGGCACCTGGTTCAGGTGGAGAAGATAGCCTTCTCTGATTACCTGAAAGCCCAAGCATCGGTGGTGATGGCAGGTTACCAGTGGGCAAAGTGGACCAGACGTCCCCCTGTGGGCAGCTGACCTCCTGAGGGTGGAGAGGCTATGCCCCGGGAGTCAAAAGCTCCCCCAGGCTGTGCTGGAGCTGGCTCTGGGGGCTTGGGGCCCTTCTTCTTGAAGTGGCCCTGCTGAGGAGCCTGACACTATGGGTATCCCCAGTAAGCTAGACCCTTCCTTGGGTATGGAGGCCTTTTCCCTGAGGTTTTCCTCCTGGGGAGGGTAGCAGTCTTCTTGGAGAGTTGAGTCCTTGTAAGGAACTCTGACTATCTCTGCCGCTCTATGCGCCATGGGCTTGCAAAAGAGATTTTCTCCTTGGCATAAGACATCGATGAACTTGTCCTGCACCCGTTGCTCCAGGTCAGACAACTGCAGCCACGCCAGACGTCGGGCACTGATGCCTGCAGTAGCTATCCTCGTGGTTGACTCAAAGTCATTGTAGGCCGCTCGAGTCAGATACTTCAAGCACTCCCCGACGCCCCTGGTCAGGTTCCAGAACCGCTGGAGGTGGTCAACCCCAAAGACAGCAAAGAAACCGGTATGCTACTTCATCAAGTCCCAAAGGTACATGTCGATATAGATCTTGTATGCTTGGATCCGGCAGGCAAGTATCAAGCCCTGGTAGCAGTTCCTACCGAGGGCGTCAAGGGTATGGGCCTCCCTACCTGGAGACACCGAAGAATGCGTCTTCCAGCTCTTAAACCGATGTATGGCAGACTCCACTACCATGAATTATGGGGCAACAGCGGCTTCCTGAAGCCGGGGCCTCACCGGACTCTGTACAATGTATCGAGTCAACGACTGACTATGGGCATCAATACTGGCATCTCCCATATGCGGAGAACTCTCTTGAGGATGGTGGGGAGAGGAATCTTCAGTGCCTCTTTCGGCGGGGAGTTGTATTGAAAAATCTCCAGCTCCTCTGTGCGAGGATCCTCCTCCGACTCCATGGAGATGGCCAGTGCCCTAGACATGTCCCGCACAAAGTCGAAGAACAAAGTGTCCTTGGGCGGTGACCGATGCTGGAGGGGACAGATCCGATGGGACATTGTGGTGTGAGTATCCGGTGATGTCTCATCCTCTGACTCCCAGTCAGAGTAAGTAGTGGAGGATTCGGCACCAGGTAGGGCTTGCGGAGCAGGACCCAGGTCGGGTGGCCGATGGATCACGGCGGCTTCGTGGCCGCAGCTGCGAGCACTAGCCATTGAAGATTTCATTCCAGAGAGTGAGACCGTGATCGAGACCTCTGCCGAGGATTGACTCGAGGCAGTGGGCTCACGAGGATCTGCTCAGCAACCGGGGGACGTCCTCTATGTCAAGGTCCCGGTGGTCTGGGAGGATGCATCAGTGGAGCTGGGCATCAGCACCTGCTGTGTGACGAGGAAGGCAGACAAACTGTGCTCCAAGGCCACCATCCTGATTTTCCACTCAGGTGGTGTCGCAGCCTTTGAACTGGATGCCAGGGTTACCAGGTCCAGTGTCGGTGAGGAGAGGGAATCCTTGAGGATGGCCTCGGGAGTCTAGTGCCGATCACAGGAGGCCTCCAAATCCTTCCAAGGGACGCTCCTGCTCCGAATCCTCTGGTTCTCTACATGGGCTGCAGGACCTAGCGTGGGATTTGCCTGCCTTGTCCAAATCCTGAGAAGAGTTCCTCAAGGATTTTTTTTCTTCTTTTGTTTGAGCTCCGGGGAAGCCCTGTCAGAGGCCCCGCGGCCCAATCGGTAGCAGAGGGGTCACTGCACGACTCCCGGGATTCGGATGGGGCCCTGGAGCATGGAGTCACTGGGGACTCCGGGGCAAACTCTGACCTTTTGAAAATCTTGTCATGCTTCTGCTGATGGAGTCTGATGGTTTTAGTGGACATCTTTCTACAAAGGCTGCAGGCCTCCAGATCATGATCAGCTCCTAGATACCAGAGGCAGAAATCGCGTGTGTCAGTGAGGGACATATTGGTGCACCGATCATACTTTAGCCACTGGCCATCAAGGAAAAAAGGCACAAATCCGCGCTGAGGAAAAAACGTGCTTGAGCCGTGATGCTGGAGCAAGCGAGCTAAGAGGCGGGAAAGGAACCGGTTGCAACCGGAGAAAAAAGGAAACACTTCACTAAGGATTTTATCAACTTTTTCCAGGGAAATTAGACACACGTCCGGTGGACTCCAAGGAAAAAAGGAGACTGAGCAAGATGGCACCCTTGGACAGGAAGGGGACCACGCATGCATGGTGCATCTCCCAAAGGCTTTCTTTGAAAGCTGGGGAGATGGTTTTGTGCAGGGCTCCATCGGCACCGATGTCACCCATCTGTGAGGACTGACTTCCCTGCTTGTTCCTGGAGAATCATTTGCTACAATATTTACAAGCCCAACAGTACTGTGAATCACTGAAGAGACTGAGAAGAGTTTTATGAGATATCCAAGAAGCTGCATTCTAAGTTTAGCACTCTTTCAAGATGGCATCTGATTGGGCAAATATGTTATCTGCTGGAAGATACAAATGTAGAAAAACTGACACAGAGTTGCATAAGAGAAGTGGGAGAGGAGTTGACCATGGAGAACCTGCAACAAAGGTTCAAAGAGCCCTTTAAGATCACAAGAGATGTGATCATGCATGAGATGCAACTTAAAACATTGCACCAGGTCCATATCTCTAGGGCTAAAGGTGCTAATGTGAAATTATGGGAGAAGGTGGTGTCAGAGAAATGTCCTGAGGGAAGAAGCCTATGTGCATACTTTTCTGTGTGTGTGAAATTGTGAGATTTGAGAATAAAAGTCTAAAGCTGATAGATTAAGTTATCTAGGTAAGGATAGACTTGACTTATGCACTATAATTAATGGGTGACCCGCAACCCTTTTAGAGACTGTACCTTACAAAGGATATAAAAAGACTTGAAATGGTTCAGAGGAAGGCAACCAAGATAAGGGGCCTGTACCAGAAGGCATATGGAAAAAAACTCGAAACCTAAATATGTATATCATAGAGAAGAGGAGAGACAGGGGGGGGGAATATGTTACATACCTTTAAATACTCAAAAGATATTCATGAACAAATAAATCTTTCAAGGAATTGGCAGCTGTGAAACTGGAAGACATAAAATGAAGTTGCAAGGAGGTAAACAAAGCAACATCAGGAAATACTTTTTCACAGAAAGTGTGGTGGATGCCTGGAATGCCCTTCTGAAGGAGGTGGTGGAAACAAAAACTGTGATGGAATTCAAAAAGACACAGAGGATTACTACACAGCAAAGTAATCCTCTGTGTCTGTGATGGAACAGACACAGAGGATTACTACACAGCAAAGAAAATAATTTAATGAATAGAGAGGGGCAACCTTCCAGCAACGCCAGGCACAACCTTAAGTAAAGGAATAGAGGAGAAGTAACCTGCACAGAGTGGCAGTTTCATCTCTACAACTCTAGCCTCCTTTCTGGGCAGACTAGATGGACCATGCTGGTCTTTAACTACCACCATTTACTATGCTACTCTTTCAGGAAGATTTAAAAGAAAGCTTGCTGTGGTGGCCCTGCTGTTCACAAGACATCTGATTCCCAGGTACTGGATGGCTGAATTACCTCCCACTTATGAGGAATGGCTACAGCAGATGAAGGAATGGGGATTTCATGAGTTAAGGAGCTCAACATAAAAGTCAAACAAATATGGACGTCATATGCCCAGATGTTGATTATGTATGAACCTTGTATTAAGGATGAAGGCAGAGACTTTTGGTATGCAGGCAAGCTGAGAGGAAGCAGGAGTAAGGAGCTCCATAGCCATCTCCTATAAAATGCTTTGAACTGCCTGCTGGACAGATGCAACACAAGCACAGACAGCAGAACTTAGTCTCATGATTGGAGAAAAAGCGTAGTTACTCATCTATAACAGGTGATCTCTGGGAACAGCAGGAATTTCGTCTTCAAATATGGGTGATGTCAGTATCGATGGAGCCCACGCGGTAACTCTCCCGAGTGTCCAATAGGAAAGCCTTTGGGAGCACTCCACATAAGAACATAAGATATGCCATACTGGGTCAGACCAAGGTCCATCAAGCCCAGTATCCTGTTTCCAACAGTGGCTAATCTAGATCATATGTACCTAGCAGTTTCCCCAAAAGACACAGGTTCCACAATGGTTGTACTGGGTCAAGCATTGATATCCTGGGTCCCTTCTTAATAATGGTTTATGGACCTTTCCTCCAGGAACTTGTCCAAACCTTTTTTAAACCCAGCTACACTAACAGCCTTTACTACATCCTCCGGTAACAAATTCCAGAATGCTTGCATCGCTGCCTTCCCGCCTTCCCAACTCCTTCTCTTCAGTTGAGTTTGTAGCTGAGAAAAAGAAAGAAAAACCAACAACTCCTAGGGGGGGAGGGTGAGTAGTGAAGACTATATTTCTGCTGTTCCCGGAGATCACCTGTTACAGGTGAGTAACTACGCTATCTCCAGGAACAGGAAAGTTACTCACCTGCAGCAGGTGATCTCCGGGAACAGCAGGAATGTAGTCCTCACATATGGGTGACATCGGGTAGCGACCGAGCCCGCGTGGGAAGCTCCCCAATTACCAATAAGAAAGTCTTTGGAAGCAGTCCACTGTGCCTCTGAAAGTCATCTCCCACATATGGAACATAAGGTCATGAAAGATGCGGTACACCGGTAAGGTGGCTGCTTCCTTTGGTGCCATTGGGTATTGGAGGATCTCCAGTTCCTCCAGCCTTGGCTCCTTCTCCAATGTCACCGTGATAGAGAGACCTTTGGCTAGGTCTCGAATAAATTCCTGAAAGGACATGTCCTCTGGTGGCGACATGCACCATGGTTGAGGTGGGGAAGGATCTGAAGGAAGGTCCTGGGGCCCCTGTGAATTGAGTGACACTGTATCGGAATCAGAGGAATCGGAATTGGAGAACTCAAAGTATCGACGGGTACAGTGCACACCAGAAAATAGATGCTGGTATCGATATTCCAATGTATCGGCCTCGATGAGCCGTTTGGGCCTTGCACCAGTATCGGTAAGGGATTCCAGGGAGGGTATGAATGGGAGTGATGTCACACCTGGAACCAGTGTTGATGGCGGTACTGATCTGGTACCAATTGCACGGTACCTGCATCCAAGGATGTTATGGGCACTGAAGCTGCAAGTAGGGCTGCCAAACTATGCATGGCCAGTATAAGTTGGTCTATCAAGGTTGCCGATACTTGGGTATCAGTAATGGGTATTTGTGCCACCATCCCAGAACATGGCACCAGTAGCTCTCCGGAAGTCAAGGCCTTGGGAGCATCTTGGAACACTTCGATGGTTTTGGAGGTCAAGGCCTCCCGCTAGGGTTGTTTGGCAGGCCGATCTGCCTCCGAGGCAACCCCTGAGGGATCTCAATGTTGAGAAAGAGAATGAGGAGGCCCTCGAAGAAGTGGATGCCAACACCACCACGTCCGAGGCGAAGAGTGTACCTAATTTAGAAGCCCGATTCTATAGGCCTCTCCGGGTCATTTTCGGGCAAATGGGACAGTCCTTTGGCTTGTAGTTTGGGCCGAGGCATTTAAGACACCAGTCATGTGTGTCAGTCACCAAAAAGATGCTGACACACTTAGTGCATTTTTTGAAACCACTAGTTGGTTTCTCCATACTCAAGTATTTATTTTATTATTTTTTTTAAAGAAAAAATAAGGGAACCAGCAATGTTTTAGACGGTGCTGGTGTTGACAGGAAGGCAGATGCCAGCCACAAAAAAGTTTTTTCTGCGGTGACAGGATTTGTTTCCTGCTGATTCTGCGGAAAATGAAGAACTGAAGAGAGGGAGTTGGGAAGGCAGCAATGCGGGTGCAGTGGAGTGCTCCCAAAGGCTTTCCTATTGGACGCTGGGGAGCGCTACTACGCAGGCTCTGTCGATACTGACATCACCCATATGTGAAGACTACATTCCTGCTTGTTCCTGGAGATAAAGGTGCTACCTTTAAACCTAGGTGCACAGTATTCTCTTGTCTAGCAAGTCATTACGAAGTAGCCATGACAAACAGGAGATTGAGAAGCTTAAGATGGCACAGAACAGCAGTCGGCAGGCTTTACATGTGTCAAGTGACCCTGTGCACGAAATCACACGCAGTGTCACTGCAGCGCTAGAAGATAAATAACCTACAGTTGGCTCTTGATATTTGCAACACCTTTGAGAGCCAGGGCCGGAGACTATCAGAAGCAGAACAGTGTATCTCTGTGCAGAAGGACCACTTGGCTCACATGCGTGATCAACCTGCAGCTCTGCAGCAGGAGATGGTGCAGCTCCATGCCCAGATCGAAAATCATGAGAATCATGGCTGCTGCAGCAAGACATGCATGATCAGTGTCCTTGAAGCAGTTAAGGATACGGATTTGACTCCATTCATTGAGAAGTAACTATTGAAGTAATTGGACTTAGCAGTAACGGAAGCAACCAGTTTGAAATGTGAATATGTGCACTGGACAGGTCCACTGCGAGAGCAGGCAGTGCAGCCTAGGCTCATTACAGCCTACAGCCTGCATCCTGAATTGGGCCAACAAGGAATGCACAGAATGCTGACTTATCAGCATATCCCAGTGATGCTTTTACAGGATTATTCCACAGAAGTCATGGCGAATAGGAGAAAATTTATACTGGTCTATGTGGACCTGCACGACAAAGGCATCCTGCTCACTTTGCCGTTTCCTGTGAAGCTCCACATCTGGCATGGAGGCTTTTTTTTTTTTTTTAAACAGCCCCAAAGGAAGCACGGGGATATATGGGGGATGACCTGCACAGAGCGGCAGGTGCACCTACTCTTGCTGCCTTGCTGGGCAGACTAGATGGACCATATCTGCTGCCATATACTATGTTACTATGTTGAAGATGCAAGTGGGCTGCGACCACCTCTAGTCCCTTGGTGAAGGCCCCTGGGGCAGAGGGTAGCATCCTGTGTTTGCAGTGGCCGTCTCCCATCTCAAACCTGAGATATTGCCTGTGGTTGGGATGAATGAGGATGTCTATGTATGCATCCTTTAAGTACAAGGAGCATAGCCAGTCTCCCTGCTGGAGATATGGCAACAACGTCCCAAAGGAAAGCATCTTGAACTTCTCCCTCACCAAGAACCTGTTCAGGTCCAGCAGGTCCAGGATGGGCCTTAGGCCCCCTGTTCTTTTTGTTACGAGGAAATACAAGGAGTAGAATACCTTACCCCAAAGGTGTGGGGGTACAGTGGTTAAGGGGAGTCCTGGAGAGCTCTCCCAGGAAGAATGGAGGAAGAGTCTGCTCCAGCTGGAGAAGCTAACATTCCCTGACCAACTGTAGTGCCCAAATGTCAGTGGCGATGGCTGGACACCGGTGGACAAACAAGATCAGATGTCCCCTTGTGGGCTGCTGGCCTGCTGAGGGGTGGAGAGGCTATGCCCAAGGAGTTAAAAACTCCCACCAGGCTGTGCCGGAGCCAGTGCCTGGTTTTGGGAGACATCTGTTTAAAAGGGTCATGCCCTTGTCCCTTGGCCTACTGACCCTTCTGGGGAGGCCTGATACAGGGTAGTTTCTGCAAGCTCTTCCATTCCTCAAGTAAGTGGGCTTTTTACTTGAGACCTTCCGTCGGGGAAGGGTAGCGGTCTTCTTGGAGAGCATAGTCCTTGTCAGGAACTCGGTAGCCTTATCTGTCATGGGTTTGCCAAACTGATCCTCTTCTTGGCAGGGGACATCGACCAAGAAGAAATTAGACCTTACCTGCTAATTGTCTTTCCTTGAGTTCTCTCCGGGCCAGTCCAGGCACTTGAGGGTTGTCAACCTTCTCCAGCAGCTGATGACTGCAAAACTGAAGTTTTACAGAAACAGTATCTGGCTCCCCCTACTGGTTAAGCCTCAGTCTTAACGTAACAAGCAGCCAAATGAAAACGAAATAACCTATGTGAAACTATCTAATCGGCTAAAGACAAGCAAGCAACTGAGCCCACCTAAAACCACGTGCTCCGGCCTTTTACTTTTTTTTTTTCCTAAACATTTCGGACAGCAATCCCCGACTGACAATCGAAGTAGTCCTATAGAACATATCCGCTAGTGTCCGTAAACAGAAGATCCAGTATTAGCCCTTTGGAACCTCCCGCCAGACGGTCCTAAACGTTGAAGATCCAGAAGGAAACTTCCCCAACTCCAGCGGATGGAAGAAAACTAAAATACTGATATATCGCTAACAGAAAAAGGGTGGGACCTGGACTGGCCCAGAGAGAACTCCAGGAAAGACAATTAGCAGGTAAGGTCTAATTTCTTCGTCCTCTTCATCTCTCCGGGCCAGTCCAGGCACTTGAGGTAAGTACCCAAGTAGTACCTACCCCTGGGGGGGACCCGCTAGGCCCGCAACGATGGCCGACTCCCCTACACTCACATCCCGTCTGGCCTGAACATCCAATCTATAATGCTTTGAAAAAGTGTGCAGCGACGACCAAGTAGCCGCTCGACAAATATCCACAGGCAGAAAGCACAATTACTTACCTGTAACAGATGATCTCTGGGAACAGCAGGAATAAGTCCTCACATATGGGTTTCGTCGGTACCGACGGAGCCCGGGCGGGAACGCTCCCCAGCGTCCAATCAGAAAGCCTTTAGGAGCATCCCACAGTGCCTGCGTGCTGCCTTCCCGCCTTTCCCAACTGTCTCTCCTCAGTTGAGTTTTAGAGCTGAGACAAAGAGAGAGAGAGAGAGAGAGAGAAAGGAAAGAGAGAGAGAGAGAGAGACAACTCCTAGGGGAGGTGGGTGGGTTGTGAAGACTTATTCCTGCTGTTCCCAGAGATCACCTGTTACAGGTAAGTAACTGTGCTATCTCCAGGAACAAGCAGGAATGAGTCTTCACATATGGGGACTCCCTAGCTTTAGATGCCAGGGAGAAATCCCAGAGGTTGTGTGTCCCTGGGACAGGGCTGCACTTCCCCACATGGATCTCTGGCATCCCATGAGGGATGGTGTGTAGGAGTTGATTAAGTATGGAACAGGTGTTTAAGAACAGCCTGACCAAACAAGGCATCATGGCGGGAGCCCTTGTCCAAGCAGTAATGGGCTGTGAAGGTATGAACCGAGGCCCAAGCGGCTGCTCGACAGATGTCGATAGACACAGAATTGAGATGAGCCACTGAGGCTGCCATGGCTCTCACATTGTGAGCTGTGACATGGCCCTCCAGAGAAAGGTTCTTGCTCTGATAGGCGAAAGAAATACACTGGCCAATCCAGTTAGATAGTGTTCTCTTGGAGACTGGTAGTCCCAAATGAGAAGGATCAAAAGCAACAAAGAGTTGAGAGGACTTTCTATGTTGTTGTGTCCTCTGTAAGTAGAAAGCAAGAGCTCTTTTACAGTCCAGGGTATGAAGATTCCTCTCTGCACTTGATGCATAAGGTCCTGGAAAAAAGACAGGTAGGTAGACCTCTTGGTTGAGGTGAAAAGGGGAGACCACCTTAGGCATAAAGTGTGGATTAGTCCTAAGGACCACCTTGTCATGATGGAACCTTGTATAAGGTGGATTAGCTACGAGTGCTTGCAATTCACTAATACGACGTACTGATGTGATTGTAATGAGAAAGATAACCTTCCAAGAAAGGTATTTCAAGGAGGTGGTAGCCAAAGGTTCAAAAGGCGGCTTCATAAGCTGACCAAGAACCAAGTTTAAGTCCCATGTCACCGGGGGTGGTCTAATGGGAGGCTTTGTTAAAAGGAGGCCTCTCATGAATCTGGCTACAAGAGGATGAGAGGAAATAGGTTGTCCATTTAGAGGCTTAAGGGAAGCTGCAATAGACTCAAAAGGACCCTTTACTGAATTTGTCTTAAGGCCTGCATTAGACAGATGGAGGAGATACTCCAGCAAAGATTCCAGAGGAATGGCAAGGGGGTTAAGACCCTTCCCAGAATACCAGATAGTAAACCTCTTCCACTTGAAAGCATAAGAACGTCTAGTGGAAGGTTTTCTGGAAGCATAAAGAACATCTTTCACTTGTTGAGAAAGATGAAGATCCTGGAGATCTAGGACTTCAGCAACCAAGCCCTGAGATGCAGAGACTGGGGATTGGGATGCCACAACGTTCCGTCCTCTTGAGAGAGGAGGTCTGGAGCAGACCCTAACTCCAGGGAGGGAGCTTGAGAAAGATGTAGAAGCAGAGGGTACCACACTTGTCGTGGCCAATGTGGTGCTATGAGAATCATGTGGCCTCTGTCTCTCTGAAGCTTGAATAGGGTTTTGGGAATTAGGGGAATGGGTGGAAAGGCATAGAGAAAGTCTTGACCCCAGTGAAGGAGGATAGCATCCCTTGCCTGAGCTCCCTGGTCTATGTCCGGGGTTCCCCAAATTTGAAAAATCTTGGCCACCTGGTCCATATGTAGGGACCACTCGTGTGGAAGCAGAACTCGACTGAGCCTGTCTGCCCAAGAGTTTTGAACGCCTGGAAGATAAACTGCCAGAAGATGAATGTGATGCTCTCTGGCGAGGGCCCACAGTCACAAAGCTTCGGTGCAAAGCGACAGAGAGCCAGTTCCTCCCTGCTTGTTCACATAAAACATGGCTACCTGATTGTCCGTGTGGATAAGGACTATCTTGTGGCTGAGCAGGGTGTGGAGAACCCGCAGAGCAAGAAGATTGCTCTGAGTTCCAAGAGATTGATATGTAGACAAGTTTCCTGTGGGGACCAGATGCCCTGGGTGGAGAGGTCTTGCAGATGAGCTCCCCACCCCATTGGAGAGGCATCTGTTTTAAGAGTTGCTTGGGGTAGAGACTGCTGAAAGGGGGACCCCAGCAACAGGTTTTGAGGGGACTTCCACCACTGGAGAGACAAAATGAGGCGACTTGTGTTTGCTATTTTGTCTGACAGGCAGCCTAATGCCTGGGTCCATTGGGTGGATAAAGTCCACTGAGCTGCCCTCATGTGAAGGCGAGCATATGGTACCACATGCACGGTGGATGCCATGTGGCCTAGCAACATCTCTCGAGCAGTTAGGAGGGGCTTCAACTTTGCTTGAGAAGCTAACTGCACCAAGCGAAGGCAACGGGCCTGGGGAAGATAGGCCCTTGCCCTTGTGGTATCCAGCAACGCCCCTATAAACTCCAGGGACTGAGTAGGGATCAAATTGGATTTTGGGATGTTTATTACCAGCCCTAAATACTGAAGGATACGCATTGTGCAGGTTAGAGAACTCTTGGCCTCTGATTGAGTGGGAGCTCGAATGAGCCAGTCGTCCAGGTAAGGGAAGACGAATATTCCCAGGGTGCGCAGAAAAGCAGCTGCCACTGCCATGCATTTCGTGAACACCCTTGGTGCAGAGGCCAGACCAAAAGGGAGCACTCTGTATTGATAGTGCTTCTCTTGAAAAAGGAACCGAAGGAACCTTCTGTGAGTTGGATGGATGAGAACATGAGTGTACGCATCCTTGAGATCTAGAGAACAAAGCCAATCCTGACTCTGAAGGTATGGCAGCAGAGTTCCCAGAGAAACCATCTTGAATTTTTCCTTGATTAGGAATCTGTTCAACTCTCTGAGATCTAAGATGGGTCTGAAGCCCCCTGTTTTCTTTGGAATAAGAAAATAGGGGGAGTAGAAACCTGTGCCTTGTTGTTGAAAAGGCACTTCCTCTATTGCCCCCTGGGCAAGAAGAGTGGCAACCTCCTGCCCCAATAGGTTGAGGAGGGAGGTTAGAGAATTGAACTGGTGCACTCTTGTGAGAGGGGGCAAGCTTGAAAAATGAAGTTTGTACCCCTCTCTTATGATGTAGTGTCCAATGCTCTGCTGTAATTTGCCCTCACCTGGGAGCAAAGTGACATAACCTTCCTGGAATGGTGGAGGGCTCTGGTCCTTCTACAGCCAGGAAGGCTAAGTTCTCTAGCGGAAAGTCAAAGGTCCTGAGGGGGCTGAGGTTGCTGGGCTGGAGCAGGCCTAGCAGCCTTTGCTTTGCTCTGTTTGGATGATTGCTGACGTTTGGTAGGGAACTGAGCTGCAGAAGATGCCCGCTGACCATAAGCAGGATAGAATCTTCCCTTTTTAAAAAAAGGTGTTTTCTTGAATAACCTTTTCTTAGCAGGAGCAGCTGTGGATTTGGATAGTCTATCCAAAGCAGAATTTTCAGCATCCATCTGATTGGCTTTTGCTTGCCAATCCTTACCAAATAGGTTCTCACCTGTACAAGGGATATTTCCCAATTCATCTTGAACCCAGATTGCCAAATCAGATGCTTGAAGCCAAGCAATCCTACGTGCACCTATGGCAATAGCTGAGGCTCTGCTTACGCATTCAAAGGAGTCGAAAGCTGCACAGTTGGAGAATTTGGAGATATCTTGGGCATGTTTGAGCCCAGTGAGAAAGTCCTGCCTTTAATCTTCAGACATAAAAGGACTTAAAGTCTGCAAATGGTCAGTGACTCCTTTTAAGAACATTCCCATGTAGAGACTATAGGAATTAATTCTCGCAAGCATGGAAGCTTGGAAGACTCTTCTTCCAAAAGCATCCAGGGTTCTACATTCACGTCCTGGAGGATTAGAGGCATGTCTTTTGGCACTTCTAATCTTTCTCATTGCAGACTCAACCACAATAGAGTGGTGAGGAAGTTGAGTTTTATGGAAACCAGGACAAGGAGGGACACGATACATGGTATCCAACCTGCGAGAATGAGGAGAGGTGGTTAGAGGTGCTTCCCACATCCTCAACATGAGATCATACAGAATCTCATGAATAGGCAAGGTAGCTGCCTCCTTAGGAGTTTTAGGATATTGTAAAATATCTAACTCCTTGGCTCTGGGCTCTGTCTCAGGGGCCACTGTGATAGAGAGGCCCCGAGCCACCTCCCTGATAAAGTCTTGAAAAGACAAGTCCTCTGGAGGAGACATCCTTCATTTAGGAGAGGACTCCTCCTGTGGAAGAAGCATCACTGCATCGACCGACTCTTCAGAATCCTCAGAGTCCTCAAGAGGAGTTGAAGTATCGTCTGTCCAGATGCTCTTGCAAAGCCCGATACCCGTACTGACCGGGATCGGTATCGGGAATAACCGGTACCGGGGTATCGGTACCGGAGGGCTTCAGAGGACAGAGTACCGGCATAGCGGACACCGATGCCGATGCCACCGGTACCGGGATCGGTACCGATGGCGATGCTAGAGCCGGTACCGGCAGAGTAGTCTGTTGCAATACCACGGGCATCGATGCCACAAGGAAAGCCACCAGACTGCGTTCTATGGACAGAATCCTCTGATCCATCGACGCCGCCAATGCTTGGAAGTCGGTACCGGTGGAAGCCACCGGTACCCCAGAGCATGGCACCAGGAGATCTGTCTAGGCCACGCCATCGAGATCATCCTGGAACCCCGATGATGATGCTTTAGAGGCCGAAGCCTCCCGCCGGGGTAATTTTGCCGGTGCAGAATCCGAGGGCAAAGCCAGAGGCATCTCGATGCTTAGAAGGAGATCTACTCTTCGAGGACCGGCTGGATTTATGTTTAGTTACCTGAGATCCATGTGAGGAAGAAGCAGCCCTGGAAGACGTCGATGCACCGAAGCCGCATCAGAGGGAAACAGGGTACTGAGCTTGGCAGCTCGGTTCTGCAGACCTCTTTTAGACATCATAGAACAGGACATACAATCTGTTATGGAATGGTCAGGACCTAAACATTTTAGACACCAGTCATGGGTGTCGGTGACGGAAATGGTACCGCCACATTTTGTGCACTTCTTAAATCCTGAGGCAGGCTTTTCCATATTAAGGAAAAAACGTTTTGGGCCTAAGGCCCAAAACACAAGTGCACCTGAAGAAAAAGAACGGAAAAAAAAAAAAGTTGTTTTTTTTTTTTTTTTACAAGAAGAAAAGAACAAAGACCGGCGGTACCGGTAGAGCGTCGAAGAAGGCAGACGCGACTCAAAAGAAATAAAGAAAAAATAAGGAAATTCTTCTGCGGTGACAGGAACACGACCTGCTGGCTCCGCGGAAAAAGAAGAACTGAGGAGAGACAGTTGGGAAAGGCGGGAAGGCAGCACGCTGGCGCTGTGGGATGCTCCCAAAGGCTTTCTGATTGGATGCTGGGGAGCGTTCCCACGCAGGCTCCGTCGGTACCGACGAAACCCATATGTGAAGACTCATTCCTGCTTGTTCCTGGAGATTCAAGGCTAGCTCGGCCCAAGACGTCACCTGGCTACGAGTTGAATGAGCCCGTAACCGCTCCGGCTGAGTTTTTCCGCTGGCCTGATACGCTGCTGCTACAGCACATTTAACCCATCTCGCAACGGAAGCCTTGGAGGCCGCTTCTCCCTTTCGTGGACCTCCAAATAACACAAACAGCCTGTCAGATCTGCAAAACGGCTTCGTCCGCCATAGGTACCTTTTAAAGACTCTACCCAAGTCCAACTTCCGGAGAACCCTAACGATGGCTTCCCCTTCCTTATCCCTAAAAGTGTAAAGACAAACTGATTTACATGAAAACTGGACACCACCTTCGGCAGGAAGGAAGGAACTGGACGCAACACTACCTTTTCATGCGAGAACTGCAGAAAAGGCTCTCTGCATGACAGCGCTTGAAGATCCGACACTCTTCTTGCCGAACACAAGGCTACTAAGACGGTTTTCCAGGAGAGTTCCTTGAGCAGGACCTCGCTCGCTGACTCAAAAGGAGGTTTCGCCAAAGCTTCCAGAACCAAATTGAGATCCCAGGTAGGAACCACTGGTCGCACTGGAGGACGCATGTTTTTTACCGCTCTCAAGAACCGTAGAATATCAGGATGCTCTGAGAGAAGCCGTCCCTGTATCCTACCACGAAAACACGCTGGCGCCGCCAACTGAACCCTAAGAGTGGCGAGCGCCAAGCCTTTATCCAAACCGTCCTGAAGAAAAGACAAAACGTCAGGCACGAGAGCAATGACCGGACGCAGCCTGCGTCCACCACACCAGCGTTCAAAAATCCGCCACACGCGAACATACGTTAGGGAAGTGGAAACTCTTCTGGCCCTTAGGAGAGTGTCAATCACCGACGGAGAATAACCTCTACTCCTCAACCTTTACCGCTCAAGAGCTACGCCGTAAGCGAGAAGCGATCCACGTCCGGCATAAGCAGCGGACCCTGACTCAAGAGTTTCGCTCGAGCCGGCAATCTCCACGGATTGTCTGCCAGAAGACGGATGAGATCTGCATACCACGGTCTCCTGGGCCAATCCGGAGCCACTAGAAGCACTCGGCCGCCGTGATGTTCTATGCGTCGAAGAACTCGCCCTATCAGAGGCCATGGAGGAAACATATAGCAGACCCACGGACGGCCACGGCTGGGCCAGAGCGTCGAGCCCTTCAGACATACGCTCTCTGCGCCTGCTGAAAAACCAACTCGCCTTGGCATTGTCGTACGTAGCCATCAGGTCCATCACAGGCTCTCCCCAACGGCGGGTTAGAGCGTGAAACACTGCCGCGTTCAACTCCCATTCTCCTGGATCGATCGTATGTCGACTGAGATAATCGGTCTGCACATTGTCTCGGCCCGCCACATGCGCCGCTGAGAGCCAAAAGGTGGGCTTCCGCCCAGCTCATCAACAGCTGGCTCTCCTGCAAAAGTGCAGCACTGCCGGTCCCTCCTTGTCGATTGATATAAGATACCATCACCGAGTTGTCGGAGAAAACTCTCACCGCCTTCCCTTCGACGAGATGGCAAAGCTCGAGAAGTGCCAGACGCACCGTTCTGAGTTCCAACAGGTTGATGGAGCAAACCGACTCCTCCGGCGTCCACACACCTTGAACGAACTGAGATTGACAATGCGCCCCCCCCAGCCCGCTAGGCTGGCATCTGTCGTCAGGAGTAACCAGTCCGACTGGCGCAAAGGCATCCCTACCCGGAGATGGACGGGATCCAACCACCAGAGAAGGCTGCCGCTCACCTCCTGCAACCGAGGTAGCCTGCGGCTTAGTGGATGAGATTGAGGAGACCACCTTGTCAGTAACGCATGCTGCAGAGGCCGCATATGCGCTCGAGCCCAGGGAACCAAATCTAAGGTGGCCGCCATGGAGCCGAGAAGCTGTAAGTAACGCCATGCTGTTGGCGCCTTTAGGCGCAAAAACGCCGCTACTTGAGCCACAATCTTCTGTATCCTGCCTTCCGGAAAAAATACCACTCCTATCTCCGTGTCGAACAGCGCCCCCAAATAAAGGAGTCTTTGAACCGGTCTCAACTGACTCTTGGCTAGGTTTATCACCCAGCCCAGCTGTTCCAGGAGGCTGACTACCAGCGCTGTCGCTACCTCCGATTCGGAAACCGACGGCGCCCGAATCAACCAATCGTCAAGATACGGATGCACTAGCACACCCTCTCGCCTTAATGCCACTGCCACTACCACCACCACCTTTGTGAAGGTTTGTGGAGCTGTGGCCAACCCAAACAGCAACGCTCGGAACTGGAAATGACCCATGGGTACCGCAAAACGCAAAACCCTCTGATGCTTTGGCCTGATGGGAACATGAAGGTAGGCCTCCATCAGATCTATGGAGGTAAGCACCTCTGTTGGTTGCACCAAACAAACAACCGACCTTAAAGTCTCCATGCGGAAGTGCGGAACTCGCAGACAGCGATTCACGTGTTTGAGATCCAAAATAGGACGAACGGATCCCTCCTTTTTTGGAACCACAAAATAAATCGAGTACCGACCGCATCCTAACTGGTCGTGCGGAACCGGAACTACTGCCCGACGTCGTAACAAATGCTGCAGCGTCTTGGCCACCGCCATTGCTTTTTCCGGAGACCCACATGGCAACGCCACAAAAGCGTCCCGTAAAGGCTGAGCCAGTTCGCGTGCATAACCGTCGCGTATAACTTCGAGAACCCAGCGATCTGTAGTTATGGTGGCCCAGGCGGAAAGGAACTGCTGCAAGCGTCCTCCCACCGGAACTTCCACCTGGACCTACCTCACTTCATTGAGGCTTTTTGTTGGAGTTCGGCTGGGAGGCGAAAAAACCCCTGCCGAACCCCCGCGTCCCTCGAAAGGACTGACCGCGAGATACAAAACGTCCTCTCTGATAAGGGGCAAAATGCGATCCCCTGAACCTGCGAAACTCCCGCAAGGGAGTCCTGTGCCCACCGCCAGGCCGTAGGCCTTTCAGACGGTCCTCTGGCAGGCGACCGCCTTTGGAGTCTCCTAAATCTTTCACAATTTTATCCAAAGCGGCCCCAAAAAGCAAGGTGCCCTTGTATGGCAGTTTACTAAGATGCGCCTTGGACGGAACATCTGCCGCCCAATTTCGTAACCAAAGGAATCTTCTAGCCGCTATCACCGCCACCATGGATTTCGCAGAAATCCTGACGAGCTCATAGAAAGTATCCGCTAAATAAGCCGAGGCTGACTCCAGCTTTGCTCCTTCCTCTTCCTTGGCCTGCGCACCTCCTTGAATCCATCGAATAGAGGCCCTGGAAACATAAGCCCCACATATAGCCGCCCGCAGCGAAAGAGCGCAAGTCTCAAATGTCTGCTTCAACAGAGCTTCTAGTTTTCTATCCTGCAAATCCTTGAGAGCTGCTCCGCCCTCTACAGGAATAGTTGTCTTTTTGGTAACTGCTGATACTAAGGCGTCTACCTTGGGTATTTTCAAAAAATCCTGCTCCTCTTGTGTCAATGGGTACAACCGGGCGATAGAGCGAGCCCCCCGAAGGGTAGCCTCCGGGCACTCCCATTCAGACTCCACCATCTGCTTCATAACTCCGTGTACTGGAAAACACCTCTGCTCAGTTCTAAACCTTTGAAGCAGAGGATCCTCCAACGGCTGATCCTGAGCCGGTGGCATCACAATATTCAAGGTTGCTAGCGTCTGTGCAATAAGCGCTCCTAATTCCTCCTTTCTAAAAACCCTGAACAGACTTTGATCTTCGCTGGTTCCTAATTCCCCTTCCTCTAAATCAGTGGACCACTGATCCAGGGCCGGGTCCAGCAAGATCTCTCCCTCCTCCACACTATGGAGGTCTGGGAGTGGGAGACCGAAGCCATCTGTACTTTCCTGTGAAGGATGGATTGGTTTAGAAGTACCCTCCCCCGGGTCCAAAGGAGAAAAGCTTTTCTCTAGGATCTGGGAAGGAGGAGGGGTCCTTAAGCTGAGCCTGCTGCCATTTTAAACAGTAGGCTTTATGTAAAGCCAAAATAAAGTCGGCAGAAAATGGAGCTTCCAAAGTCTGCTGAGCTACAGGCATCAATTGTGAAGGAGCTTCCCCCTGAGTATTATGCTTTTTAGCTTTTGCTTTCCGCTTTGAAGTACCTGTGTGACAGGAAGGTAAAAGCTTCGATGAATCAGAAATGGCCGCCGTTCTCGCTGTTTCTGCAACAGAATGGAGTCCCCACAACTCCCCGGACCCCGGAGTAGATTCCATAGCGGCGAAACCGAAGAGCGACGAAAGAAGAGAAAACACCAAAAGCAAACGGAACAAAGTCCAGAATCAACCCGCCGCTTCCCGATGCCGCTGAATCGTGCCGGGATAGAGTACCACGGAGAGACACAAAACCACCAAACTAAAACTTCAGAATTTGACTGACCTCGTGCAGACGTGTTCCTGTAAGCGCTGAACCTTCTCCCCGAGACCTTCGCTCCCGCTGCTAGCGGAGAAGTGTCTGAGATTGTGGAGGTAGACAGATGGTTACTGGGGCTCCCAGAACCACTGTCAATTTACCCTTGTGAGACCGGAGCTGTGTTTGAGGTAGGCTCTGCCTCCACTGCTCCGAGGTAGGGTAAAACATCTTAAAACACCCAGCGCAGCTAAGGCGAAGAGCTATGCTAGAACTCCTGCTGTGATGATCACTTCAGAAACAAAGGTCAAATAAAAGCAAATGAAAATGACAATGGAAAATAAACTGTAAAACCATAATTCTATTTTCTCTCCGGGAGCCAGATTACGAACGTCTCCTTCAGCTGCTGAGGACTGAAAGACTGAGGCTTGCCCAGCAGGGGGAGCCAGATACTGCTTCTGTAAAACTTCAGCTTTGCAGTCCTCAGTTGCTGGAGAAGGTTGACAACCCTCAAGTGCCTGGACTGGCCCAGAGAGACAAAGAGGAATTAGCGTAGTTACTCACCTTTAACAGGTGTTCTCAAGGGACAGCAGGAATCAGTCCTCACATATGGTTGACGTTGGCACCGACAGAGCCCGCATGAAGCATGTCCCCAGCTTTCAAAGAAAGCCTTTGGGAATGCCACCACACATGCGTGGTCCCCTTTCCGTCCAAGGGTGCCATCTTGATCAGTCAGATGACACAGCTCAGGCAAAAATTACCAAGGACAGTGGGCAACTCCAAGGGGAGGTGGGCGGGTTGTGAGGACTGATTCCTGCTGTCCCTGGAGAACACCTATAACAGGTGAGTAACTACGCTTTCTCCAGGAACAAACAGGACGTCAGTCCTCACATATGGGAATCCCCAGCTACAGGCTACCAAAAACCTGTAGAAAAATGCCACAGGGAGCTGTGAGCAGTCACTGGTAACCGACCACACCCCGGAAGACCAAGCTCCCAGTAGCTGCAGAAATAGGGTCGGAGGGCAGAAGTTACTTAAACCCTGAACAGATTATGGATACAGCCTGGCCAAAGGTGGTGTCCCGATGAGACTCCCTCTCTAGGCAATAATACGTTGTGAAGGTGTTAGCCAAAGACCAGGTTACGGTTCGGCAGATGTCCGCCAGCAGCACGGAGTGCAGATGGGCCACTGATGTCGCCCTCGCACGAACCACGTGCGCCGTAACTCGGTGGTCCAGGGGCAGCCAGGCCTGAGCCTGGGCAAAGGCGATGCAAAATGCCACCCAGATGGAGAAAGCCTGCTTAGTGACCGCGAGCCCCATGTGGGCAGGGTCGTAGGAGACGAAAAGCCGCTCAAACCTGCGTTGAACCTGCGCACACTACAAGTAGCAGGAGAGCGCCTTCCTGCAGTCAAGGCTATGGAGAATCGTCGACGCCCGACTGGAGAGAGGCTTCGGGAAGAAGATCAGCAGTATTATCTCCTGGTTGACGTAGAAATCTGAGACAATTTTTGGGAGAAATTCTTGGGTGCATTCGGGGGACCACCCGGTTCTCGTAGAACCTCGTATAGGGGGCGTCAGCCATCAGGGCCTGAAGCTCACTGACCATCCAGGCTGTGGTGAGGGCCACCAAAAAACCACCTTCCAGGAAAGGTGCCAAAGCTAGCAGGATGCCATCGGCTGGAAGAGCAGCGAACTAAGCTGCTTAAGGACGACGTTGAGGTCCCACTCAGACGGCGGCGGTCGGATGGGGGGCTTGGAAAGCAGCAGCCCGCGCATGAAGTGAGAAACCAGGGGTTGACCCAAGAGGGGTCCACCCCGACAGGTTGGTGGTTAGCAGAGATGGCGCTCAGGTGGATCCTGACCGAGTTGGACTTCAAGCCCGCCTGCAAGAGATGGAGCAAGTACCACAGGACCAAGTATGTGGGGCAAGAGAACGGGTCAGCACATATCACAGAGAATCGACACCACTTATAGGCGTAAGCCCAGCAGTATGTCCTTGACCTCCACCCGGAGATGAAGGGGAACATAAGATATGCCATACCGGGTCAGACCAAGGTCCATCAAGCCCAGTATCCTGTTACCAACAGTAACCAATCAAGGTCATAAGTACCTAGCAGTTTCCCCAAACGACACAGGTTCCACAATGCTTGTACTGGGTCAAGCAGTGATATCCCGGGTCCCTTTTAATAATGGTTTATGGACCTTTCCTCCAGGAACTTGTCCAAACCTTTTTTAAACCCAGCTACACTAACAGCTTTTTCTATAACCTCCGGTAACAAATTCCAGAGTTTGATTACACGTTGAGTGAAAAAAATATTTTCTCTTATTAGTCTTAAATAGGTTACCCTGTAGCTTCATTGCATGTCCCCTAGTCTTTCTATATTCTGATGACGTAAACAATCGACCTATGTTTACTCGTTCCACTCCATTCATTAATTTATAGACCTCTATCACATCTCTCCTCAGCTGTCTCTTTTCCAGATTGAAGAGCCCTAACCTTTTTAGCCTCTCTTCATAGGGGTATCCTTGCATCCCTGCTACCATTTTGGTAGCTCTTTCTCTGTACCTTTTCTAATAACGCTATATCCTTTTTAAGATACGATGACCAGAATTGCACACAATATTCGCACCATGCAACAATACAGAGGCATTATATTATCCTTTGTTTTATTTTCCATTCCTTTCCTTATGATACCTATCATTCTATTTGCTCTCCTGGCCACCGCTGCACACTGGGCGGAGGGTTTTAACATGTTATCCACGATGACGCCTAAATCTTTTTTCCTGGAGCTAGAGCAACCTGCTCAGCCGCCAAGCCATGACAGATAAGGACCTCAAGTTCGGGTGCCAGACCTTCCTCCTGCGTCAACAAGCCCGGCACTTCACCCAGGGGAACCAGAGTCTCCGATGAGAGGCAGAGCAGCTGTGGGAAACAGGGCTGTCGAGACCACCGCGGGGCCACACGTATCACGGAGGCCCTGTCCTGCTGTATTTTGAGGAGAGTTTGCGCTATGAGCGGTCTAAGACAGGAGGAGGGCATTGGGGGTTTCCCTGTTCGGGTGGGGAACCAGGCTGCAGAACCATGGGAGCTGGGAGTTTGCCAGGCTGGCGAAGAGGTCGAGGATCGGAGTCCCCGAACGCCAAAACAGCCACTGTGACGTTTGCGGGCAGAGGCGCCACTCGTGCGGCTGGAGGAGTCAGCTCAACCTGTCTGCCAGGACACTGTCCTGGCCCGGGAGATAGGTGGCCAGTAGGGTTATGCCCTAGTGACCCGCAAAGAACCACAGGGCTACCGCCTCCAGGCAGAGACTGTAAGAGTCGGTGCCCCCTTGCTTGTTCATATAGAACATTACTACTCAGTTGTCCATCTGGATGAGTACCACCCGATGGTGAATGCAGTGCCTGAACGCCCGGAGGGTGAGGAAGACCGCCTGGAGCTCGAGAAGGTTGATCGGCTGCCGGGACTCCTCTGGGGTCCAAGTCCCCTGCGTGCGGAGCTCGCCGCAATAGGCTCCCCAGCCTATGAGTGAGTCATCCGTGGTCAAGACCACATTGTGTTGTGGGGCCTGGAATGGCATGCCTCTGAGCAGGTTCCGGACTCTGTGAGCAGGGGTGTGACCTAGATGGCATCTCGGAGATGATCTGCTGCTTGGGACCATTGAGCCTGAAGGCATCACTGTGCTGCCCGCATGTGCAGCCGAGCATCGGGGACGACATGGACCATCGAGGCCATATGGCAGAGGAGACAGAGAATCGCTCAGGCTGATACTGCGTTGCAGCATTGGACAGTGGATGCCAAGGCAATGAGGCGGTCTGCCCTGTCTTGGGGAAGGAAGGCTGTTGCCTGCTGAGTGTTGAGGCACGCACTGATGAACTCCAGGGATTGGGCTAAAGTGAGATGAGACTTCAGATTATTGACCATGAAGCCGAAGTGCTCGAGGATGTGTATGCTGTGGGCCATGGCTCGCTGCACCTCGTTGGCCGTCGCCCCTGTGACAAGCCAGTTGTCTAGATAGGGGTAGACGAAAGTGGGCTGCGGCCACCACGAGGCATTTGGTGAATATTCGCAGGGCAGACAGCAGGCTGAAAAGGAAGCACTCTGTATTGATAGTGGTTCCCTTGCACCCTGAAACGCAGGTATTTCCTATGCTTGGGATGGACAAGGATGTAAGCATACACATCCCAAAGGTCCAAGGAGCATATAGCCAGTCAACCTGCCAGAGGAAGGGCAGCAAGGAGCCAAGGGAGAGCATTTTGAACCTCTCCCACACCAGGTATTTGTTAAGATTTCTTAAATCGAGGATGGGTCAGAAACTGCCCATCCACTTTGGCACAAGGAAGTAACGGGAGTAGAAATCAGGACCACTTCCACTGCTCGATTCTCGAGGAGGTTGGCAAGCTCCTGCATCAAGGCGGCCTGGTGCACAGGGAGCCGAGGGGGCTTCACTGGACAGAAGGATGGAGGAAGCCAGTCCAGGTGAAGGAGGTAACCCTCCTGGACGACCTGGAGGACTCAGGTGTCTGAGGTGACAGACTCCCATTGGGGAGCAAAGAGGACCAGGTGTTCTCCCACCAGTAGCTGGGTCGCCGGAGGGCGAGTGGCTATGCATCTGGCATCAAAAGCCTGGGGCCAACTGGGCTGGTGCCAGGGTCTGGCTTTTGGGACCCTTTGACTTATGCAAAGCCCTGATGGCTGCTCTTGCTCTGTCCGCCTTAGGGTGGAGCTGGTGCCAAAGGATAAGGTGGGTAGCCCTGGTAGGAAAGACACTGCCTCTGGAAGAAAGGCTTTTTGACCTGTTGCTTCTTCCGAGGAAGGATCCAAGGGGAGGTCCCGATGAGCCCGGGGATTCAGGGGAAGTGTCCCCTTCGGACTCCCGGCCAAAGAATTCCGAGGAAGACTCGGAGCTAGGTTGCTCGATCAGAGCCTGTGCCTTGAGCTGAGCCCCTGAGGCTGAAGCCTGCCTGGAGCCAGAGGCGCTAGCTCAAGAAGATCTCGCACCCGAAGACCGGGATGAAGATCGAGACCTCTGCCGGGATCCCTCACGAGGTCCTTGGCTCTCGGGGGTTGTCACAGCAGAAGAAACGCTGTGCTCCAGTGTCAGCATTCAGGCCTCCCACTCAGGAGTGGGGCCCTGTGACACAGATGCAGGGGTGACGGGTCACAAGTCGAGGATGAGAGGCGGTCCTCGCTGGGACAACCCTCAGGTCTCCGTGTCTGTACGAGGTACCTTTCGAGGCTGCTCCTTCTCTGACTCTTGGGGACTGCCAAGGAGGGCTGAGGATGCTCACGCTTGTCCGGAGCCCCTGACAGGGTCCTCGAGGCATTCTTCTTCTGCTCCCTTTCGGGGGACCCTTGCTCAGAATGGCACAGAGGCCGCGGAGCAGCCGCAGGGGACCCCAGAGGCTGAAGGTCAGTGGAGCAGGAAGCTACTGGGGACACCGGGGCTGCCTTGCGGAAAATGTCATCCAGTTTCTGCTTCGGCTCTGGATGGCCTTGGAGGACATCTTTTTATAAAGGGAGCAGAGCTCCGGGTTGTAGTCTGCTCCTAAGCACACAAGACAACAGTCATGGGTGTCCATGAGCAACATATTTTTGGAGCAACTGTCATTTTTTGAAACTGGAGGCCATAGGGGCAAAAAGAATCTGCACAAGGTCGAAGACCTTCGGCTCGGCCAGCAGTTGAAAAGGGTGTGAAAACGGGCTGGTCAAGAAAAAAATGAGAGAGCCCTGGGGCCCGCTGCCGAGGCAAGGGCACTGGGGACGGCGGGAAGGGGACCGGAAAACTGTAATTAGAGAGAGCGTTTTGGAAACTTTTTCTGGGTTCCAGGACATGCGTCCGAAGGGCTCCGCAGAAAAAAGGAGACTGATCAAGATGGCACCCTTGGGCGGGAAGGGGACCATGCATGTGTGGTGGCATTCCCAAAGGCTTTCTTTGAAAAGTGGGGAAATACTCCACACAGGCTCCATTGGTGCTGACGTCACCCATATGTGAGGACTGAATTCCTGTTTGTTCCTGGAGAATGTCCTGAACCCGTTGCTCCAGGATGGAAGACTGTAACCAAGCCTGGCATTGGGCACAGATGCCCACCATGACTACTCTAGCTGCAGACTCGAAGCAGTCAAACTGTTCGAGCCATGAACTTGGAGCATTCTCTAAAGGCAGAGGACAGGCTCTGAAACCGCTGGAGGGCTCCCCTCAGAGAGGTCAGCCGAGAACCCGGAGAGTTCTTTCGCCAGGTCCCTGAACTACATGCCCTATGTACAGCTGGTATGCCAGGATCTAGCCAATGAGCATCGAGCCCTGGTAGCACTTCTTGCCCAGAACATCCAGGGTGCTGTCCTCCCTACCTGGAGGCACCAAAGAGAGTGTTCTTCTAGCTCTTGAGCCGACGCATGGCTGACTCCACTACCATGTAGTAACGCAGCAGTTGGGCTTTCTGGAAGCCCGGACTCCGGCGGAACTCATACACCGAGTCCAGCCGTTTGCTCATGATGGGCACAGATACCAGTGTTTCCCACATATGAAGGAGCAGCCCATTCCAGGATCAGGGGGACGGACACTAAGTGTCTCCTTTGGAGGGGCCTTGTACTAAAGGATCTTGAGTTCCTCTGTGCGAGGGTCCACCTCAGACTCTGTGTTGAACGATGGCACCTTTGACATGTCCTGCACAAAATCAAGGAAGGCCATATCCTCGGGCGGGGACCAGCACAGAGTCTTGGAGGGAGACGGGTTTGAGGACATGTCGCGGTGGCAAAAGATGTCCGGCGATTCTTCCTCCTTGGACTCCCAGTCCGACTCGTAGTCGGTGGAGGAGTTGAGGCTGGGCCAGAGTGCAATGTCGGGCCCTGAGCTCAACCATCCATACCGCGCCTACTCAATGGGGAAGATCTCAGTCCCGAGACTGATGTAGAGGATCGACTCGAGGCCAATTGTGCTTGACGATCAGCTCGTCTGGGGATGTCCTCGGGTTTGAGGCCCCGGTGGTCTGGGCAGATGACCTGGCAGAACCGGATATCAGGGCCTGTTGCTGGGCCATGAAGGCAGACAAGCTGCGCTCCAAGGCCGCCATTCTGGTCTCTAGTCCAGATGGCTCCGCAGCCTTCAGCGCAGGCAGAGAGGATCTTGGGCCTGGTGCCAATGAGGGGGAGTCTTCAACCAGGATGGCCTTGGGGGTCCAAGACCAATCACTGGAGGCTGATTATTCCTTGTGGGCGAACTTGGTAGGCCGCTTCCACTCCGAATGCTCAGATTCACAGCATGGACTGCAGAGACTGGGTGCGGGACTTACCTCCCTTTCCCAACAGTGCCCTCAAGGATTTCTTCTTGTTTTTGTGTTCCACCTCCATGGTGCTCCGCTGGGAAGACCCACGGCTTTGGTCGGAGACGGTGGGGTCACTTCGGGGCTCTGGCATTCTGGAAGGGGGCTTAGAGCAGTGTTGCTGGAAACTCCGGACCAGAATCTGACTTTTGGAAAATCTTGTCATGCTGCTGCTGACGGCTCTTAATAGCCTTGGAGGACATCTATTTACAGAGTCCACAATCCAAGGGGTCATGGTCTGCCCTGAGGCAGCAGTCATGTGTGTCAGTGAGAAACAAGGTCCGGGAACACCGATCACACTTTAAGCCACTGGCAGAGGACATTGGGGGGGGGCGGGGGGGGGGGAAGGGCTCCAGCGAGGTCGAAGACCCGGGGCTCTGCCAGTGAAAAAGGCGTGAACCGCGCTGGTAGAAAGGTTATTGGAAAAAAATGAATCCGAGACACGATGCCGAGGCAAGCAAGTTTGGAGTCGGGAAAGGGAACTGGTACAATCGGGAAGAAAAACTTCAAAAGAAAAGAAAACCAGACTCTTTTTCAGGGGATATCAGACACACATCCGGTGGGCTCTGCGGAAAAAAGTAGATTGAGGCAATATGGTACCCTTGGGTGGGAAGGGGACCATGCATGTATGGTGCATCTCCCAAAAGCTTTTTTTGAAAGCTGGAGAGAAGCTATCGCGCAGGGCTCTGTCGGCATCAATGTCACACATATGTGAGGGCTGACTTCCTGCTTGTTCCCAGAGAATACTTCTATGCACTGGTCTCAGCACGAGGGTCTTGATCAATGTGATGTCACAGATTCCTTTCCACTCAAGGGCAGCATAAGACAGGAATGCCCTCTCTCGCTACTTCTTTTTGTTCTTTCACTAGAACTTTTAGTTATGAAGCTCTGTGCATTGCAAGAATACAGGGATTGAAACTGGGTGAGTTCAGCTCACACTCTGCATGTTTGCTTATCTTGTTTTTTGGGGAATTCCCCAGGAACGAATTACCAACTGCCTTGGCTTAAACTCATGCTTTTGGTCAATTTGCAGGTTTTAAAATTGATTACGCTAAGTCCCTAGCAATGGCACTGGCCTCAAATGTTTCATGGCTGTGGCAAGCTTCCCCCACATTTGATTAGGAGATAATAAAATACTTGGGAATATGGATTCCCAAATAGCTGGAATGCCTGAATATTAAGGAGACAACCAGAAGAATGCTCCAGCAGCTGGATCGTTGGCGAGATCTGCCTCTGTCCCTTTTCGGTAGAGGGGGGGGGGGCTCTCTTCCAAATGATGATGATGCCCAAACTCTTATATTGCCTGCAGACATTGCCATGTTGGTTAGCTTAGAAGGATGAGATCACATTGAAAACATTAGTGCAAAAATTTATTTAGCAAGGTCAAATATCCAGGTTTCAGGGGGCTAAACTGATCCTTATTAAAGGGAGGGGAGGCCTGAGGCTTCCCAATTTTCACATTTATAATACAGCATGTCAAATACGCTGTGGGAATGGAAAACAAAGGATTACAAGCTATTCACTGCAGGGTTGGTAGAAGGCTTGATGTTGCCATAAAGCTTCTTTTTTTTGATCCACCAGCATATATGCGTCTGGACTAGGCTAAAGGGATGAACAGGAACTGATGTTCTCATATTAAACATACATATTGAAATCTTTAAGTCTGTCCCTATGTTTTAGGACAAAGACCACTGATCAGTTCAGTAGCTGTCATACGGACTGTCTCCATCCTGTTTATATCCTTTTGAAGGTGCAGTCTCCAGAATTGCTTACAATACTCCAAATTCAGTTTTACCAGAGATTTATATGGCGCTATCATCACTATTTTTCCTGCTGGCCATACCTCTCCCTATGCATACAAGCAACCTTCAGCTTTTCCATTCGTCTTTCCTAACTGTTTGGCCATCAGCTACATCTTCTGAGAATCATAGTGGACTCTTTTCTGTTACTTTTATGCCAGGAAGTCAATTTTTGGAGACCTTAGCTAACATCACTGAGCTCACCCCTATGCCCCATATCTACATTGTTATCTATACCTCCATAGATATCCCTACACTTAGCTCTACCACTCTATATAAATTTCCAAATCTCACAGATACCTTCACCTCCATCCCATTCACAGACACCTCTACACAGGTGCCCTCAATTCATTCTCACATCACGCAAGTAATTCCAACTCCTTCCCACTGGTATACAACCCAGATATACCTTATCCAACCCCTCCGCTTTCCAGAACCCCCCGCCAATCCACTGCCCCACAGACCACCTCTTCCATCACCTACATTTCACTGCAAAGGTAAACTACCTAAAGGACTTCCCTGTTCAAAGAGCAGTATAGCAAACCCCATAAATAAATAAAATATATCTACCGCTCTCTCATTCAGAGACACCACCACAACAGACACCCCTCCATCTCCACTAACAAGCCTGCGCTACCTCTCCATCCATGAACCTGATTCTCCCAACATTCTTTCCCCTAATCCATCCTACAAATCACAGACACCCCCTCTACTCCCATAAGCAACTCCCTCCCCCATACAGCCCCACATCTCAATGGGTTGGCCGCTGTCCCTGGCTCATTCTGGCTCTGCACGGCATTGGCAGCAGCAGAATTAGGAAAGGGAAGTACAGTAGGCGAGTCGCACGATCAGAGATAGCTAAGTACACGGTCATATGCAGAGTGGGGCAATATGCAAAATACATGCCTGAACATGCCTAGGGTCGGCCCTGTCTCCAGTGTCTAACTTATAATTTTTTCTGTCAACTTCATTGCAAAGGGTAATTAAACAAAACAGCAAGATTTTGCGATTCCATAAATGTATTCCATCCAAGACAGTCTTGTTTTAGAAGAAGTACAGAGATTGTGTTATTAGGTATGTTAAATGAAATGTTCTATTGATGCAACTGGAATTTAATGCAACCTTCGACTTGTTGGATCGTCCCTTTTTGCTTCTTAGGTTAGAGAGAACGGGGATGGCTGGAACTACTTTGCATGATTAAAATCATATCTGACCTATCACTTCTTTAGGGTTACAGTATATTCACTGAACTGAGGCATTCCCCAGGGCTCTGTATCGGCCCCTATCATATTTAATATATTTTCCTTGTTCAACTTGCTACTATCTAAGTGAAAATGAGCATTTATTCATATACGGAAGATATCTAAATTGTTCTAACTAGCAATATTACCAAGGAGTACCTCAAGGATCCGCCCTCTCGGCACTCCTGTTCAATATATACATCCAACCGATATGCGACATCCTGAAAGCGAACAACATTCAATACACCATCTACGCAGACGATATCATGATATACACACCTATCTCTACCGACAACCCAGACTACAAGAGAATAACTGACTGCCTAACACAAATGACAAACTGGTGCACGAACAACAACCTCTCAATCAACTACAGCAAGACTGAGGCTCTAATAATCACTCGCAACCATGACTTCATCCACCCACCGGACATCAAAATAGCAGACACAACCATTCCAATGAAATCCGAAGTAAAATACCTTGGAGTAACCCTGGACAACGAACTAAATCTCAAGTCTCACGTTAACAAAACGGTCAAGAATGCATACCATAGAATGAGAATCATCAGACGGCTTAAACCCCTCCTCGACGCAGAACACTTCCGCACGGTATGCCAAGCACTCATCACCCCATTAATGGATTTCTGCAACCCCATCTACCTTGGCCTACCAAAGCAAACTCTCAAACCGCTCCAACTAGCCCAAAATACCGCAGCACGCATCATTTCTGGCTCAACAAGACATGAACACATTACCCCTGTTCTCAAAGACCTACACTGGCTCCCAATCAGCTCACGCATTAAATACAAAACAATAATAAACATATTCAAAATCAAACACCACATTTCAGCCAACAGCCTGCACACCCTCATTCATCCAGACACCAGCACTCGCCCGAGAAGACAAGGAAACTCCAACAGAGTCAACACACCGAGGGACTTCAGAAAAACACGAAAGGACACCACAGAGAGAGCCCTCTCCCTGGCAGCCCCAACCATTTGGAACTCCCTCCCAGACGAGCTGAGAGCGACAACGGACCTCAAGGACTTCCGCAAACAGCTGAAGACAGCTCTGTTCATAGAACATTATGGACACGTCACTTAATCAACAAGGTCTGATCAACAAAGACCCCCCCCTGACGAGAGATTGTATATCGGCACAGGATTTATCTCATGACCTATCTGAACAGTACCTAGTATTATAGAACATGCTGTATCATAGCGCACCCTGTACATAGCCCCCCTAATCTAGAACACACCCCCCACACGCACACCACCCCCCCTGCATTCTCTGCATGAACCCCCCCCCGCCCCTTACTCCCCCTATCACTGCATGAACCCCCTCCACATCTTCTGATTGTTTTGTTGTGACACCGCCTTGATTTTTATGATAAGACGGTCTAGAAATACTGTTAAATAAATAAATAAATAAATATTTGGGATTCTAATTTCCAAGGGAAGATTAATGCCTGGTTAATGGTTATATTGGAATGGCTAACTTCTCACAGGTTAAAATAAAGATCATTAAAAGTTGTTTCACCAAAAAATAAGACTCTGCCACTGTTTCAGCTCTGATGTATAAAACATTATGCTTTGAGAAAAATATGCAGACCAGTGATATATTTACAGGCGAAGAAATGAAGCTTATAAGGAAAAACACACACCCTCCTACAGTTAGATATCTTGGAGATTACGTAAGTTTTGCTCCTTCAGGAACTGGAGGCCTGGAACGTATTAAAGGAATCATGAAATCAGACTACCACCAAGGTATTTTGGAGCAAAATGTGCTATCTAGAGTAAGAAAGCTAGGTCTCGGTCGAAGGTCATGCGTCCTCCAGCAGGACAATGACCCAAAACATACATCCAAAGTAGAAAATAATGGTTAAAAAGGAACAAATGGACTATTTTAAACTGGCCAGCAATGAGTCCTGATCTCAATCCAGTCGACAACCTTTGGAAAAAGCTGAAATCTGCCACTGGTAAAAGGAATCCTGGAAACATTCATGAGTTGGAACAAATAACAGTTTAAGAGTGAGAGAACTACCAGCAGACAGATGGAGAAATTAAACCTGATCTGCTAATTGTCTTTCTTTGAGTTCTCTCCAGACCAGCCCAGGTAGCCAATGGGTTGTCAGCCCCCTCCAGCAGTTGAGGACTGAACATGATAGAGTCTTGCTGACGTAGTATAAAGAACCCCCTAGCGCATCATGTGTATGTTCACTGTTCATTGTAAACCGCGCTGAAGCTGAATAGCGCGGTATAAAAGAGACTTTAAATAAATAAATAAATAAAATAAATCATCCAGTCTTCTCTTGAAAAAGCAGCTCACTACACAACTAACTGTAACCTAATAACCTTGATCAACTGAAAAACATTCTCCCCTGAGCGACGCACACCAACTAGAGTGAGACAGAAAAACCTAGAGAGCACTTGCCCCCCTTGTTCCTTTGAAGAAACTATGTGCCAATGGACAGTGTTTACCTGAAGCCCCGTGAAAGGGCCAAACAGATGAGAAGGACCAACTGACTCATCCGTACCCAACTGACTCATCCGTACCCAAGCCTCAGAAACACACCCCTTCCATGGAGCTAAATGTATGTGTCTTAGTCCCTAACTGCCAACTGAATACGTCCCCTTTGGCCAGACGCATACAGAGTAGTTACTCACCTGTAACAGGTGTTCTCCAGGAGCAGCAGGAATCGGTCCTCACATATGGGTGATGTTGGCGCCGACGGAGCCCCCGTGCGGAGCATTTCCCCAGCTTTCAAAGAAAGCCTTTGGGAAAGCAGCGCGCATGCGCGGTCCCCTTCCCGCCCAAGGGTGCCATCTTGCTCAGTCTGATGACATAGCTAAAAGACAGCAAAAATAGCAAAATAAATCATATGACTGTGACTCCAAGGGGAGGAGGGAGGGTTGTGAGGACTGATTCCTGCTGCTCCTGGAGAACACCTGTTACAGGTGAGTAAAGCACAGTTACTTACCTGTAACAGGTGATCTCTGGGAACAGCAGGAATAAAACTTCACATATGGGTATCGTCGGTACTGACGGAGCCTGCGCGGGAACGCTCCCCAGCGTCCAATAAGAAAGCTCTTGGGAGCATCACACAGCGCCTGCGAGCTGCCTTCCCGCCTTTCCCAACCGCCTCTCTCCAGTTCGAGTTTTAAAGCTGAGACAAAGAGAGAGAGAGGAAATGAAAGATAGATACAACTCCTAGGGGAGGTGGGTGGGTTGTGAAGACTTATTCCTGCTGTTCCCAGAGATCACCTGTTACAGGTAAGTAACTGTGCTATCTCCAGGAACAAGCAGGAATGAGTCTTCACATATGGGGACTCCCCAGCTGCAGATGCCAGGGGAAGACCCCAGGTTGTGTGTCCTTGAAAAGGACTCTACCTCCCCCCATGAATCTCTGGCATCCAACCAGGGTAGGTGGGTAGGAGCTGATTAGGAATGGAACAGGTGTTTGAGAACAGCCTGACCAAACAAGGCATCCCGGCGGGAGTCCTTGTCCAAACAGTAATGGGCTGTGAAGGTATGAACCGAGGCCCAGGTGGCCGCTCGACAGATTTGGTCGATGGACACAGAGTTTAGATGAGCCATTGAGGTTGCCATGGCTCTCACATTGTGAGCTGTGACATGGCCCTCCAGAGAAATGTTCCTACTCTGGTAGGCGAAAGAAATACACTGAGCAATCCAGTTGGACAGTGTTCTCTTAGAGACTGGAAGTCCTAAATGAGAAGGATCAAAAGCAACAAAGAGTTGAGAAGACTTTCTATGTTGCTGTGTTTTTTGTAAGTAAAAAGCGAGAGCTCTCTTACAATCCAAGGTATGAAGATTCCTCTCTGCACTTGATGCATGAGGTCCTGGAAAAAAGACAGGTAAATATACCTCTTGGTTCAGATGAAAAGTCGAGACCACTTTAGGCATAAAGTGTGGATTGGTCCTGAGGACTACCTTATCATGATGGAACCTTGTATAAGGTGGATTAGCCACCAAAGCATGCAACTCACTGATGCGGAGTGCTGAGGTGACTGCAATGAGAAAAATAACTTTCCAAGAAAGAAATTTCAAGGAGGTGGTGGCTAAAGGTTCAAAGCGTGGCTTCATAAGCTGACCAAGAACCAGATTTAAGTCCCATGCCACTGCAGGTGGTCTAATGGGAGGTTTAGTTGAAAGAAGGCCTCTCATGAATCTTGCTATAAGAGGATGAGAGGAAATAGGTTGTCCATTGAGAGGCATGAGGGACGCTGCAATAGCACTCAAATGGACTCTTACTGAATTCGTTTTCAGACCTGCATGGGATAGATGCAGGAGATACTCTAGTAGAGAATACAGAGGTATTGCAAGAGGGTTTAGACCCTTCCCTGAACACCAAATGGTAAATCTTTTCCATTTGAAAGCATAGGAACGTCTAGTAGAAGGCTTTCTAGAGGCATGAATAACATCTCTGACTTGCTGAGAGAGATGAAAATTCTGAAGGTCTAGGCCCTCAGCAACCAAGCCCTGAGATGGAGAGACTGGGGGTTTGGGTGCCACAACATTCCTTCTTCCTAGGATAGAAGGACTGGTGCAGAGCCCAAGTCCAGGGAAGGAGCTTGAGAGAGATGCAGAAGTAGAGGGTACCACACTTGGCGTGGCCAATGTGGTGCTATGAGGATCATGGTCCCTCGATCTCTCTGAAGCTTGAAAAGAGTTTTGGGAATTAGGGGAATGGGTGGAAAGGCATAAAGGAAGTCTTGACCCCAGTGAAGGAGGAAGGCATCCTTGGCTTGAACTCCCTGACACGGAATTCTGGAACAGAACCGGGGAAGTTTGGCATTCCACGGACTTGCAAAGAGGTCTATGTCCAGGGTTCCCCAAATTCGAAAAATCCTGGCTACCTGGTCCATGTGGAGGGACCACTCGTGTGGAAGCAGAACTCGACTGAGTCTGTCTGCCCAAGAGTTTTGAACTCCTGGAAGATATACTGCCAGAAGATGGATGTGATGCTCTCTGGCGAAGGCCCACAGTCGAAAAGCTTCGTTGCAAAGCAACAGAGAGCCAGTCCCACCCTGCTTGTTTACATAGAACATGGCTACTTGGTTGTCCATATGGATGAGGAATGTCCTGTAGCTGAGCAGGGAATGGAACACTCTGAGAGCTAAGAATATTGCTCTGAGTTCCAAGAGATTGATATGCAGAGAAGTCTCCTGTGGAGACCAGATGCCCTGGGTGAAGAGATCCTGTAGATGAGCTCCCCAACCCATTAGAGAAGCATCTGTTGTAAGAGTTGCTTGGGGTAGCGACTGCTGAAAAGGGGACCCCAGCAACAGATTTGGAGAGAACTTCCACCACTGGAGAGACCAAAAAAGTCGACTGGAGTTTGCTATTTTGTCTGACAGGCAACCTGATGACTGAGTCCATTGGGTGGACAAAGTCCACTGAGCTGCCCTCATGTGAAGGCGAGTGTGGCCTAATAGTTGTAACATCTCTCGAGCAGTTAAATGGGACTTTTACTGTATCTGGGAGGCTAACTGCACCAAGCGTAGGCAACGGGCCTGAGGAAGATAGGCCCTTGCAGTTGTAGTATCCAGCAAGGCCCCTATAAACTCCAGAGGACTGAGTAGGGGTGAGATTGGATTTTGGGATGTTTATTACCAGTCCCAAATACTGAAGAACACGCATTGTGCAGGTTAGACAAGTCTGGGCCTCTGACTGGGATGGAGCTCGAATGAGCCAGTCGTCCAGATATGGGAATACGAATATTCCTAGAGTGCGTAGAAATGCAGCTACTACTGTCATGCATTTCGTGAACACCCTTGGTGCAGAGGCCAGACCGAAGGGAAGCACCCTGTATTGGTACTGCTTTCCTTGAAAAAGGAACCAAAGGAACCTTCTGTGTGTTGGATGAATGAGGACATGGGTGTACGCATCCTTGAGATCTAAAGAACAAAGCCAGTCCCGACTCTGAAGGTATGGAAGCAGAGCACGGAGAGAAATCATCTTTAATTTCTCTTTGAATAGAAACTTGTTCAATTCTCTCAGATCTAGTATGGGTCTGTAGCCCCCTGTTTCCTTTGGAATAAGAAAATAAGGGGAGTAGAACCCTGAGCCCTGTTGAAGAAGAGGTACTTCTTCTATTGCCCCTTGGGCAAGAAGGGTAGCAATCTCCTGACCCAGAAGGTTGAGGAGAGATGTTGGAGAATTGAACTGTTTCACCATGCTGTGAGGAGGAAGGCTTGAGAAATGAAGCTTGTACCCTTCCCTTATGATGGAGAGGGTCCATTGCTCTGCTGGGCCGTGGGAGGCCTGGCAGCCTTTGACTTGGCCTGTTTAGGTGGTTGCTGAAGCTTTGCAGCAAAATGACCTGCAGAAGATGCCTGATGACCATAAGCAGGATAATATCTTCCCTTTTTAGAAAAATGTCTTTTTGAACAATCTTTTCTTAACAGGAACAGAGGTAGACTTTGAAAGTCGATCCAAAGCAGAGTTCTCAGCATCCATCTGAGTGGCCTTTGCTTGCCAATCCTTGCCAAAAAGGTTTTCACCTGTACAAGGAAGATTTCCCAATTCATCTTGGACCCAGAGTTCCAAATCAGAGGCTTCTAACCAAGCAATTCTGCGTGCACCTATGGCAATAGCCGAGGCTCTGCTTACACACTCAAAAGAGTCGAAGGCTGCACGGTTGGAAAATTTGGAAACATCTTGGGCATGTTTGAGCCAAGTGAGAAATTCCTGCCTTTTATCTTCTGAAATAAAAGGAGCTAAAGTTTGCAGATGATCTGTGACTTATTTTAGAAACATCCCCATATAGAGACTATAGGAGTTGATTTTAGCAGCAAGCATATCAGCTTGGAAAACCCTTCGGCCAAAAGCATCTAGGGTCCTACATTCACGTCCTGGAGGATTAGATGAGTGTCTCTTTGCACTCTTTATTTTCCTCATGGCAGACTCTACCACAATAGAGTGGTGAGGAAGCTGAGTCTTATGAAAGCCAGGACAAAGAGGGACACGGTACATGGTGTCTAACTTACGAGAATGAGGAGAGGTGGTGAGAGGAGTCTCCCACATGCCCAACATGAGATCATAGAGTATCTCATGAATAGGTAAGGTAGCTGCTTCTTTAGGAGCCTTAGGATATTGCAAAATATCTAATTGCTTGGCTCTAGGCTCTGACTCAGGGGCCACTGTAATGGAGAGGCACCTAGCCACTTCCCTAATGAAGTCCTGAAAAGACAAGTCTTCTGGAGGAGACATTCTTCGTTTTGGAGAAGCAGACTCCTGAGGAAGAAGCACCGGTACATCGACAGAAGCCTCCGACTCATCAGATTCTTCGGAGGAATCAAAGTATCGCCTGTCTGGATGCTCCTGTAAAGCCCGATACGCGTACCGAGTGGGATCGACATCGGGAGTAAGCGGTACCGGTTTGGTACCGATGGGCATCATAGGACAGGGTACCGTTGCAGTTGACACCGAAGCCGATGTCGATGCAATCGGTACCGGCACTGGGAACGATGCCGGTGCCGGAGTCGGTACCGGCACTGGGAACGATGCCGGTGCCGGAGTCGGTACCGGCAACGGAGATTGTTGCGGTACCGGAGGCGTCGAAGCCTGCATAAACACCGTTAGGGTGCGCTGCATGGACAGAATCTTCTGATCCATCGACGCCACCAGAGTCTGGATGTCGGTACCAGTGGAGGCCACCGGTACCCCAGAACATGACAACAGGTGATCGGTCGAGGCCGAGCCATCGATATCAACCTGTGACCCCATAGACAATGCTTTGGAAGCCGAAACTTCCCGCCGGGGTAATTTTGCCGGTGCGGAATCCTTGAGGACAAGCCCGGAGGCATCTTGATGCTTAGAGGGAGATTTGCCCTTCGAGGACCGGCTAGATTTATGTTTGGTTACCTGAGATCCATGGGAGGAAGAAGCAGCCCTGGAAGACGTCGATGCCACCGAGGCTGCATCAGAGGGAAACAGGGTACTGAGCTTGGCTGCTCGGTTCTGCCGACCTCTTTTAGACATCATGGTACAGGACACACAATCCGTGATGGAATGGTCAGGACCCAAACATTTTAGACACCAATCATGGGTGTCGGTGACAGAAATAGTACCGCCACATTTTGGGCAATTTTTGAACCCGGAAGCGGGCTTCTCCATGAGGAGAAAAATATTCAGACCTAAGGCCCAAACTGAAAATGCACAGTTGAAGAAAGTTTTGGGGTTTTTTTGAAGAAAGAAAAGAAAAGACCGGCGGTACCGGTCTGACGTTGAAGAAGACAGACGCGACACAGAAAAATAAAGAAAAAATAAAGAACTTCTTCTGCGGTGACAGGAACACGACCTGCCGGCTCCGCGGAAAAGAAGAACTGGAGAGAGGCGGTTGGGAAAGGTGGGAAGGCAGCGCACAGGCGCTGTGGGATGCTCCCAAAAGCTTTCTTATTGGACGCTGGGGAGTGTTCCCGCGCAGGCTCTGTCAGTACCGACGATACCCATATGTGAAGACTCATTCCTGCTTGTTCCTGGAGATCTACTCTTTCTCCAGGACGAAGCAGGAAGTCAGTCCTCACATATGGGACTCCCCAGCTCAGGGCTACCGGAGACCCCAAACTGAAACAATGAGTTCCCTCCAGAGCCTCAGCATGCAAGAACAGAATCTTCTCTGATAAAGCCACCGAACGGTAGCCCAACAGCAGGGCCGGAGGGTAGGACTTGCCTAAACCCCAAAGAGATTATGGAGTACCGCCAGCCCGAAAGCACTGTCCCTGCGGGACTCCCTCTCAAGGCAGTAGTGGGCCGCAAAAGTCTGGCTTGAAGACCAAGTAGCAGCCCGGCAGATGTCTGCCAACGGAACAGAGCGGAGATGAGCCACTGACGCAGCCTTCGCCCTGACCCGATGAGCCGTAACTCGACCCTGCAACGAGAGGCCGGCTGCCCTGTAAGCCCAGGCGATACAGTCAGCTACCCATATGGACAAAGTACACTTGGAGACAGCCAACCCCAACTTATTGGGGTCAAAAGAGACAAAGTTGAACAGCCCTCTGATGATCCCGCGTACGGTCATGGTAGAAGGACAACGCCCTCCTACAGTCCAGGGTATGCAAGACCATGTCAGCCCGGCTGGCATGCAGCCTGGGAAAGAAAGTCGGAAGAACCACTTCCTGATTGAGGTGGGAGGAGACAATCTTCGGAAGGAACTTAGGGTGAGTCCGTAAGACTACTTTGTTCCTATAGAACCTAGTATAAGGAGCATCTGATACTAGGGACTGAAGCTCACTCACTCGTCTCGCTGAGGTAAGGGCTACCAGGAACAACGCTTTCCAGGAGAGAAAACGTAGAGGGCAGGTAGCCATAGGTTCAAAAGGAGGACAAGTAAGTCGTTGCAAGACCACATTCAAGTCCCAGTCAGGGGCAGGAGGATGCAGTGGAGGTTTAAGCAAAAGCAGGCCTCTGAGGAAGCGAGCCACCAAAGGATGGCTGGAAAGAGACAGACCATCCACTGGGGAGTGGTGTGCTGAAAGAGCACTAAGATGAAGTCTCACAGAATTGGACTTAAGGCCTAGGTTGGACAGGTGAAACAAATATTGCAGCACCACTGGTACCAGGCATGAGAAAGGATCCTCGTTGTGCTGAGTACAACAGACAGAGAATCGACGCCACTTAAGGGCATAAGACGTTCGGGTGGATTACCTCCTAGAGACCAAGACCACATCCTCCACTTCCCTAGGCAGCAGTAAGGGTGCTAGAACTACCCTTTCAGCAGCCAGGCCATCAACTGTAGGGACTGGAGATTGGGGTGTAAGAGAGATCCGTGCTCCTGAGACAGGAGATCGGGTTGCATCCCCAGAGAAAGAGGAGTGTCCACCGCTAGTTGCAAAAGAAGTGGGAACCACACTCACGAATACCCGACGAAAGAACACAGAACCTCTGCAAAGGTTCCTCGGAGAGACCAGCAGAGAACCCGGCAATCTCCTTTGCCAGGTCTCGAAGGTACATGCCCATGTACAGCTGTTAGGTCTGGACACGGCAAGCAAGCATAGAGCCCTGGAAGAACTTCTTACCGAGGGCATCCAGGTTCCGGGCCTCCCGGCCGGAAGGCATCAAGGAGTGCATCTTCTGACTCTTCAGACGATGCATGGCCGATTCCAAAACCATGGAGTGGTGCAGTAATTGTGCCTTTTGGAACCCGGGGCTCTTGCGGACTCGATAGATGGAATCGACCTGCTTGCTTAAAACCAAGGTCGATGCCGGCACCTCCCACATACGGAAGAGCAACCGTTCCAGCATCGGAGGAATCGGAACAGTAATGGCTTCCTTCGGAGGAGAGTCATACTGTAGGGCCTCAAGCTCCTCGGCTCGAAGCTCCTCCTCGGGATCCACGGGGAATGCCAAGGCCTTGGCCATATCCCGCACGAAGTCCGAGAACCGGGTATCCTCCGGTGGGGACCTTCTCCGAGGCTCGGACTCGGGTGAGTCCGAAGCGACGCACCGAGTCCAAAAGGTGTCGGGTGACTCCTCATCCTCCGTCTCCCAGCCGGACTCCTCGGAGAACGAATCAAGCGGCTCTGGTTGGGCAGGCACCGATGCCATCATCACCGGCGCCGAGGGTACCGGCATCGATGACCTCGGTCCCGAACGGGAGGCCGAGGGAGACGTTGGCCGAGGATCAACTCGAGCGCGCATGAAATCGAGGATCGGCTCGGCCTCAGGGGTCGACTTGGATGTCGATGTCCAGGTGGTCGGGGCAGATGCACCGGTGAGACCGGCGATCAGTGTCTGCTGCTGTTCCTTGAAGGCAGCCAAGCTGCTCTCCAGGGCCGTCAACCTAAGTCCGAGCTCAGGAGACTCAGCCGCCTCCGACTCGAGCCCGGGCGGTGCCGGGCCCGACGTTGGCTCCCCTGGAGGAGAGTCCACAAGGACTACAGTACTCACGTGACCCGGGGACTCCATCTCCACACGAGGTTGTTTTGCAGGCCTCTCCGACTCCGAAGACCCGGGACGGCGCTTGGGGCTATCCAACCTGGCCCTCGAGGAGCCAAATGCGTCCACCGATGCCGCCCTCGTGGGTTTTTTCTTCTTGCGATGTTTCCGCGAGGGAGACCCCCTTTCAGAGGAGCCTCGACGCTGCTCGGGGCCGCAGTCCCGAGATGTCAAGGCCTCTGACGAGGTCCGGGCCCGACAAGACGCGGAATCAGAGAAGATTCTTTCCTTTTGGTGCTGCCGACTCCTCAATGCCTTAGAGGACATTTTCCTACACAGACCACAGATCATCGGGTCATGATCGGGTCTGAGGCACCGGAGGCAGCAGTTATGTGTGTTGGTGAGAGACATGAGTTTCTTACACCCGCTGGCAGCAATCGGGGGAAAAAGGGCCCCTGCGAGGTCAAAAGACAGGGCTGCCAGTGGAAACAGAAAAAAAAAGGCGCGTACGCTAGTCACTAAGGACAAAAACCAAAAAAAAAGAGGTCCGGGCTCGATACCGATGTATCGGGCCCAGGCGGGAAAGGGAAACAGGCATCGAACCGAAGAAAAACGGGTTCACGCAGAATAAAATCGACTTTTTCCTCAGGTGAAACGAAAACACATCCGTCGGGCTCCGCGGAAAAAAGAAGACTGAGCAAGATGGCACCCTTGGGCGGGAAGGGGACCGCGCATGCGCGCTGCTTTCCCAAAGGCTTTCTTTCAAAGCTGGGGAAATGCTCCGCACGGGGGCTCCGTCGGCGACGACGTCACCCATATGTGAGGATTGACTTCCTGCTTGGTCCTGGAGAATACGACTAACCAGAACCCATCAATCAACCCAAATGGGTGGGCAGTGGACTGAACTGGAGAGAACTCAAGAAAAGACAATTAGCAGGTAACGTCTACTTTCTCCTTCCTTGTCGTCTCTCCAGGCCAGACCAGGTACGAATGGGACTTTACCAGAGCAATACCTAATCCTCAGTAGGACCCGTGAGTCCGGACTGAAGTGCCAAGGTCCCAACCCGTGTCCTGCACGTAGCCTGCAGTCTAACCGATAGTGCCTCAAAATAGTGTGAAGTGATGACCAAGTTGCTGCTCTGCAGACGTCTACTGGGGAACCAGACAGTGCTCCACTCAGGATGTTGCTTAGCCCGCCTCTAATGGGCCCGTAACCCCAAAGGTGGAAACTTCCCATGCGCTGCATACGCTGCACTGATGGTGTCTTTCACCCAACAGGCAATTGAGGCTTTAGAGGCTGCTTCCCCCTTGAAAGGACCGTCAAAAAGGACACACCACCGGTCTGTCTTACGAAAAGGCTCCGTCCCCTTGATGTATCTCCAGAAGACTCTATGGAGATCCAGGACAGGCAACAAAATAGTTTGATTCAAATGAAACCGTGATACCACCTTTGGCAGAAAGGACAGCAAGGACCTCAGCACCACTTTCTCCATGGTAAACTGCAGAAAAAGCATAGTTACTCACCTGTAACAGGTGATCTCCAGGAACAGAAGGAATTTAGCCCTCACATATGGGTATCGTCTGTACCGACGGAGCCTGCGCGGGAACGCTCCCCAGCGTCCAATTAGAAAGCTTTTGGGAGCATCCCACAGCGCCTGCGTGCTGCCTTCCCACCTTTTACAACTGCCTCTCTCCAGTTGAGTTTTAAAGCTGAGACAAAGAGAGAGAGAGGGAAAGGGAAAGAGATAGAGAGATACAACTCCTAGGGTAGGTGGGTGGGTAATGAGGACTAAATTCCTGCTGTTCCCGGAGATCACCTGTTACAGGTGACTAACTATGCTATCTCCAGGAACAAGCAGGAATGTAGTCATCACATATGGGGACTCCCTAGTTTTAGGTACCAGGGAGAGACCCTAGAAGTTGTGTGCCCCTGAACAGGGCTCCACTTCCCCCCATGGATCTCTGGCATCCTATCAGGGATGGTGGGTAGGAGTTGATTAGGTATGGAACAGGTGTTGGAGAAAAGCCTGACCAAACAAGGCATCCCAGCGGGAGTCCTTGTCCAAGCAGTAATGGGCTGTGAAAGTATGAACCGAGGCCCAGGTGGCTGCTCGAAAGATGTTGTCGATAGACACAGAGTGCAGATGAGCCATTGAGGCTGCCATGGCTCTCACATTGTGAGCTGTGACATGGCCCTCCAGAGGAAGGTTCTTACTCTGATCGGCGAAGGAAATACACTGAGCAATCCAGTTAGACAGTGTTCTCTTGGAGACTGAAAGTCCCAAATGAGAAGGATCAAAAGCAACAAAGAGTTGAGAGGACTTTCTATGTTGCTGTGTTCTTTATAAGTAAAAGGCTAAAGCTCTCTTACAGTCCAAGGTATGAAGATTCCTCTCTGCATTTGATGCATGAGGCCTTGGAAAAAACACAGGTAGGTAGACCGCTTGGTTTAGATGAAAAGGCGAGACCACCTTTGGCATAAAATGTGGATGAGTCCTAAGGACTACCTTGTCATGATGGAACCTTGTATAAGGTGGATTAGCTACTAGCGCTTGCAACTCACTAATGCGACGTGCTGATGTGATTGCAATGAGAAAGAAAACCTTCCAAGAAAGGAATTTCAAGGAGGTAGTAGCTAAGGGTTCAAAAGGTAGCTTCATGAGCTGCCCAAGAACCAGGTTTAAGTCCCATGCCACCGGTGGTGGCCTAATGGGACGCTTAGTTAGAAGGTCTCTCATAAATCTTGCTATAAGAGGATGAGAGGAAATAGGTTGTCCATTTAGAGGCTTAAAGGAAGCTGCAATAGCACTCAAATGGACTCTTACTGAATTAGTATAAAGTCCTGCATTGGATAAATGAAGGAGATACTCCAGCAATGATTCCAGAGTTATCGCAAGGGGGTTAAGATCCTTCTCCGAACACCCTATGGTAAACCTTTTCCACTTGAAAGCATAAGAGCGTCTTATGGAAGGTTTCCTGGAAGCAAAAAGAATATCTTTTACTTGCTGAGGGAGATTAAGATCATGGAGATCTAGGCCTTCAGCAACCAAGTCCTGAGATGCAGAGACTGGGGATTGGGATGCCATAACTTTCCGTCGTCCTGAGATAGGAGATCTGGAGCAAACCCTAACTCCAGGGAGGGAGCTTGAGAGAGATGTAGAAGCAGAGGGTACCACACCTGCCGTGGCCAATGTGGAGCTATGAGAATCATATGGCCTCTGTCTCTCTGAAGCTTGAACAAGGTTTTGGGAATTAGGGGAATGGGTGGAAAGGCATACAGGAAGTCTTGACCCCAGTAAAGGAGGAAAGCATCCCTGGCCTGAGCCCCCTGAGCTGGAATTCTGGAACAGAACCGGGGAGGTTTGGCATTCCATGGACTTGCAAAGAGGTTTATGTCCGGGGTTCCCCAAATTTGAAAACTCTTGGCCACCTGGTCTGCATGCAGAGACCACTCGTGTGGAAGCAGAACTTGACTGAGTCTGTCTGCACAAGAGTTTTGTATGCCTGGAAGATATACTGCCAGGAAATGAATCTGATGCTCTCTGGCGAAGGCCCATAGTCGCAATGCTTCGTTGCAAAGCGACAGAGAGCCTGTTCCCCCCTGCTTGTTCACGTAGAACATGGCTACTTGACTGACCGTATGAATGAGGACTGTCTTGTAGCTGAGCAGGGTGTGGAACACTCGAAGAGCAAGGAAGATTGCTCTGAGCTCCAAGAGAGTGATATGTAGATGAGTCTCCTGTGGAGACCAGGTGCCTTGGGTGGAGAGGTCTTGCAGATGAGCTCCCCAACCCATCGAGAAGCATCTGTTGTGAGAGTTGCCTGGGGTAAGGGTTGTTGAAAAGGGGACCCCAGCAACAGGTTTTGAGTGGACTTCCACCACTGGAGGGACAAAATAAGGCGACTTGTGTTTGCTATTTTGTCTGACAGGTATCCTGATGCCTGGGTCCATTGAGTGGATAAAGTCCACTGGTTCGCCCTCATATGGAGGCGAGCATAGGGAACCACATGCACAGTAGATGCCATGTGGCCTAGTAGTTGTAGCATTTCTCGGGCAGTGAGATGAGGCATTAGCACTGCTTGAGAAGCTAACTGCACCATGCGAAGGCAGCGGGCCTGGGGGAGATAGGCCTTTGCCTTTCTGGTATCCAGCAAAGCTCCTATGAACTCTAAAGACTGAGTGGGAGTTAGACTGGATTTTGGGATGTTTATTACCAGACCCAAATACAGCACAGTTACTTACCTGTAACAGGTGATCTCTGGGAACAGCAGGAAAGCACAGTTACTTACCTGTAACAGGTGATCTCTGGGAACAGCAGGAATTAGTCCTCACATATGGGTACGTCGGTACCGACGGAGCCTGCGCGGGAAAGCTCCCCAGCCTTTCAGATGAAAGGCATTTGGGGCCTCCCACTGCACATGCGCGCTGCCTTCCCGCCTTCCTGACCAGCTCTCCTCAGTTTGAGTTTAAAGCTGAGACAATAGAGAGAAAGGAAAGGAAGAAAGATAGATAGAGATACAACTCCTAGGGGAGGTGGGTGGGTTGTGAGGACTAATTCCTGCTGTTCCCAGAGATCACCTGTTACAGGTAAGTAACTGTGCTATCTCCAGGAACAAGCAGGAATAAGCCCTCACATATGGGGACTCCCTAGCTAAGATGCCTGGGAGATCCCCCTCCAAGGGTAAACCATCTTCGTATGGATCTCAGGCATCCATTCAGGGAAGGTGGGCAGGAGTTGCTTAAGTATGGAACAGGTGTTTGAGGACAGCCTGACCAAACAAGGCATCCCGGCGGGAGTTCTTGTCCAAGCAGTAATGGGCTGTGAAGGTATGAACCGAGGCCCAAGTGGCTGCTCGACAGATCTGATCTATGGACACAGAGTGAAGATGAGCCATAGAAGTGGCCATGGCTCGCACATTGTGAGCTGTGACATGGCCTTCCAGAGAAATGTTCTTACTCTGGTAAGCAAAAGAAATACACTGAGCAATCCAATTGGAAAGTGTACGTTTGGTGACTGGAAGTCCCAAATGAGAAGGATCAAAAGCCACGAAAAGTTGGGAAGACTTTCGATGTGGCTGAGTCCTGTTGAGGTAAAAGGCGAGAGCTCTTTTACAGTCAAGAGTATGAAGGTTCCTCTCTGCAATGGATGCATGAGGAGCCGGGAAAAAAACAGGTAGATATACCTCTTGATTAAGATGAAAAGGCGAGACCACTTTAGGCATAAAGTGGGGATTCGTCCTAAGGACCACCTTATCATGATGAAATCTCGTATAAGGTGGATTAGCCACCAAAGCCTGCAGTTCACTGATGCGGCGAGCCGAAGTGACTGCAATAAGGAAAAGAACCTTCCAGGAAAGAAATTTCAGGGAGGTAGATACCAACGGTTCAAAAGGTGGCTTCATAACTTGACCCAGAACTAAATTCAAGTCCCATGCTACCGGAGGTCGGATGGGAGGCTTAGTGAGGGTCAGGCCTCTCATGAATCTTGCAATAAGAGGATGAGAGGAGACAGGTTGTCCATTTATAGGTTTTAAGGATGCTGCAATAGCACTTAAATGGACTCGTACTGAATTCGTCTTGAGACCTGCATTGGAAAGATGCAGGAGATAGTCCAGTAGAGAATTCAAAGGAAGTGCTAGAGAGTCAAGACCCTGTTGCACACACCAAATGGAAAAACGTTTCCATTTGAAAGCATAGGAACGCCTGGTAGAGGGTTTCCTAGAGGCATGAAGGATATCTTTCACTGGTTGGGAAAGATTAAACTCATGAAGGCTTAAGCCTTCAGTAACCAAGCTCGGAGATGTAGGGACTTGGGGTTTGGATGCCACAAAGTCCCCTGCTCCTGAGACAGAAGGTCTGGTGCAGCTCCCAGGTCCAGGGAGAAGTCCTGGGAGAGCTGTAGAAGTAGAGGGAACCACACTTGGCGTGGCCAGCGTGGAGTAATGAGGATCATGGATCCGTGATCCCTCTGAAGTTTGAACAGAGTCTTGGGAATCAAAGGAATGGGTGGAAAAGCGTACAGGAATTCCTGACCCCAATGTAGGAGAAAGGCATCGTTGGCCTGAGCTCCCTGACACGGAGTCCTGGAACAGAACCGGGGAAGTTTGGCATTCCACGGACTTGCAAAGAGGTCTATGTCCGGGGTCCCCCATTCCTGAAAGATTCTGCGTATCTGGTCCATATGCAGGGACCATTCGTGTGGGAGCAGAACTCGACTGAGTCTGTCTGCCCGAGAGTTTTGAACTCCTGGAAGATATACTGCCAGAAGATGAATTTCATGCTCTCTGGCGAAGGCCCATAATCTGAGAGCTTCGTTGCAAAGCGACAGAGAGCCCGTCCCTCCTTGTTTGTTGACATAGAACATGGCTACCTGATTGTCTGTCTGGACTAGGACAGTCAGGTTGACAAGGAGGGTGTGGAAGACTGTGAGGGCAAGGAAGATTGCTCGCAGTTCCAGAAGGTTGATGTGAAGGGTGGTCTCCTGAGGAGACCAGGTGCCCTGAGTGGAGAGATGTTGGCAATGAGCTGCCCTCATATGAAGACGAGCGTAGGGCACCACATGGACCGTGGAGGCCATGTGGCCCAGAAGTTGCAGCATTTCTCTGGCTGACAAGTGACTTCTGGACTGAGTCTGGGAGGCCAAGCTTATTAGCCTTTGGCCTCGGACCAGAGGGAGGTAGGCCCTTGCAGTGGTGGAGTCCAATTGGGCCCCTATGAATTCCAGGGACTGAGTAGGGATGAGTTGGGACTTGGGAACGTTTACCACAAGTCCCAGATATTGAAGAATACGCCTTGTGCGGTCCAGAGAAATCTGGGCTTCTGACTGAGATGTAGCTCGGATGAGCCAGTCGTCCAGATATGGGAAGAAAAAGATTCCCATGCCTCTGAGAAATGCGGCTACGACTGCCATGCATTTTGTGAAGACTCTTGGGGCAGAGGCCAGACCGAAGGGTAGTACTCTGTACTGGAAATGTTTTCCCTGGAACAGAAAGCGAAGATATTTTCTGTGGGATGGATGGATGAGTATATGAGCGTACGCATCCTTGAGATCTAGAGAACAAAGCCAATCCTGACTCTGAAGGTATGGAAGGAGAATGCCCAGAGAGAGCATTTTGAATTTCTCCTTGAATAGAAACCTGTTCAATTCTCTCAGATCTAGGATAGGTCTGAAGCCCCCTGTCTTCTTTGTTATGAGAAAATAAGGGGAGTAGAAACCTAACCCCTGTTGTGGAGGAGGAACCTCCTCTATTGCCCCTTGGGCAAGGAGAGAAGAGACTTCCTGACCCAACAGGGTCAGAAGAGATGGGGGAGAACTGAGTTGCCTCACCATGGTATGGGGAGGAAGGCTGGAGAAATGAAGTTTGTAGCCCTCCCTGATAATAGAGAGGGTCCATTGCTCTGATGTGATTTGTTCCCATCTGGGAGCAAAATGAGCTAGCCTTCCAGGAATGGTGAGGGGCTCTGGTTGTTCTAGAGCCAGAAACGGCAAGTTCTCTAGGGGCAAGTCAAAACCCCTGAGGGGGTTGAGCCTGCTGGGGTGTAGCAGACACTGCAGGCTTTGACTTTACTTGCTTAGATTGCTGACGCTTAGCAGCAAAGCGAGGCTGAGCAGATTGCTGGCCAGTATTTGTGGAAAATCTGGCCTTCTTATAGTAAGGCCTTTTAAAAGACTTCTTTTTGGCAGGGGTAGAAGTAGACTTAGAAAGTCTATCTAGAGTGGCATTTTCTGCATCCATTTGAGCAGCTTTAATTTGCCAGTCTTCACCAAATAGGTTCTCACCTGTACAGGGCAGATCCTGAGGCCATCTACAACCCAGGGTTCTAGGTCAGAAGCCTGGAGCCAAGCAAGACGTCGGGCTGCAATAGCAATTCCCGAAGCCCTGCCAGCAACCTCAAAGGAATCAAAGGCTGCCCTGTTGGAGAACTTGGAGACCTCTGAAAGTTGTGTCACCATAGAAAAGAAGTCCGCCCTTGGATCATCAGGGATAAAGGGGGCAAAATGCTGTACCTTTAGGGCAAGTTGTCTAAGAAACATGCCCATATAAAGGCTATAAGAATTGATCCTGGCTATAAGCATACTAGCCTGGAACATCTTTCTACCAAAAGAGTCCAGGGTCTTACATTCTCGCCCTGGAGGGGTAGAAGAATGCCTTTTAGGACTCTTTATTTTCTTCATGGCAGACTTCACCACAATAGAGTGGTGAGGCAGCTGAGTTTTCTGGAACCCAGGAGAAGGAGGGACCCGATACATGGTGTCCAACCTACGGGAATGGGGAGACAGTGTTAAAGGAGTCTCCCACAAATCCATCAAGTGTTCTTGAAGGATTTCATGGATAGGCAGAGTGACTGTCTCTTTAGGAGCTTTAGAGTATCCTAAAATATCCAATTTTTTTGATCTGGGTTCTTTTTCAGAAGATGTAGCAATAGAAAGTCCTTTAGCTACATCAACAATGAAATCCTCTGGAGGAGATATCCTCCTTTTTGGAGAAGAGGGCTCCTCAGGAAGAGCAAGCTCAGCAGAGTCATCAGAGGAATTGAATTCATCAGAAGAATCTGAGTATTCTCTCTGTGCCTTCAATGCACGATACACATACCGATCGGTATCGACATCGGGCGTATCGGGCATGGGATCGGTATCGGGCGAAAGCCTGAATCCGGCATGCTGAACCGATCGATGTTTGGAAGTCGATGGTCTCGGTTCCGGTGTGGATACCGGAACCGGGGTCGGTACCGATGGAATCGGTACCGAGGGCGTCGCAGCCTTAATGAATGCCAGAATGGCCTGCTGCATGGTCTGGACAGTATTGCCCATAGACGCCACTGCTGCCTGGATGTCGGTACCGGTATGGGCCGGTACCCCAGAGCAGTCCAACAGGTGATCAGTCGAGGCCGTGCCATCGATGTCAACCTGTGACCCCATGGTTGCTTTGGAGGCCGGAGCCTCCCGCTGGGGTTTTTTGGCCTGGGCAGAATCCTCGAACTCAAGATTGAGAGCCTCTCGATCTTTAGAAAGAGATTTGCTTTTAGAGGATTTGCCCACAGAAGTTTTGGTTACCTGAGATCCATCCGGAGAGGAAGACCTGGATGACTGTGATGCTTCTGAAGCAAACAGCACATGGAATTTGTTGGCCCGGTTCTGAAAACCACGTTTAGACATCTGGGAGCAGGATGGGCAGTCCGGTATGGAGTGGTCAGGTCCCAAACATTTAAGACACCATTCATGGGTGTCTGTGACAGAAAGGACAGCACTGCACTTGGTACACTTTTTAAAACCAGGGACTGGCTTATCCATGAGGAGAATTTGTGTAGGCCTAAAGGCCTAACAAAAGTTACCAAGCTGTGCTGAAGAAAAAGTCTTTTTTTTTTTTTTTTTTATAAAGAAAGAAAGAGACCGGCGGTACCGGTTTCGGTATGGGGAAGGCAGGTACGCGGTCTAAAGAAACAAACAAAATTAACAATTTCTTCAGCGGTGACAGGAACACGACCTGCTGGCTCCGCGGAAAAAGAGAAACTGAGGAGAGCTGGTCAGGAAGGCGGGAAGGCAGCGCGCATGTGCAGTGGGAGGCCCCAAAAGCCTTTCATCTGAAAGGCTGGGGAGCTTTCCCGCGCAGGCTCCGTCGGTACCGACGTACCCATATGTGAAGACTTATTCCTGCTTGTTCCTGGAGATTAAGTCTTCACATATGGGTATCGCCGGTACCGACTGAGCCTGCGCGGGAACGCTCCTCAGTGTCCAGAAAGAAAGCTTTTGAAAGCATCCCACAATGCCTGCGTGCTGCCTTCCCGCCTTTCCCAACCGCCTCTCTCCAGTTCGAGTTTTAAGCTGAGACAAAGAGAGAGAGAGAGAGAGAGGAAAGGAAAGATAGATAGAGAGATACAACTCCTAGGGGAGGTGGGTGGGTTGTGAAGGCTTATTCCTGCTGTTCCCAAAGATCACCTGTTACAGGTAAGTAACTGTGCTATCTCCAGGAACAAGCAGGAATGAGTCTTCACATATGGGGACTCCCCAGCTATAGATGCCAGGGAGATCTCCAAGGTTGTGAGTCCCTGAGACGGGCTCTACCTGCCCCCATGGATCTCAGGCATCCAACCAGGGATGGGGGGTAGGAGTTGATTAGGTATGGAACAGGTGTTTGAGAACAGCCTGACCAAACAAGGCATCCCGGCGGGAGTCCTTGTCCAAGCAGTAATGGGCTGTAAAGGTATGAACCAAGGCCCAGGTGGCCGCTCGACAGATTTGGTCAATGGACACAGAGTTCAGATGAGCCATAGAGGCTGCCATGGCCCTCACATTGTGAGCTGTGACATGGCCCTCCAGAGAAAGGTTCTTACTCTGGTAGGCAAATGAAATACACTGAGCAATCCAATTGGACAGAGTTCTCTTAGAGACTGGAAGTCCCAAATGAGAGGGATCAAAAGCAACAAAGAGTTGAGAGGACTTTCTATGTTGCTGTTTCCTTTGTAAGTAAAAAGCAAGCGCTCTCTTACAATCCAGGGTATGGAGATTCCTCTCTGCACTTGATGCATGAGGTCCTGGAAAAAAGACAGGTAAATACACCTCCTGGTTCAGATGAAAAGGTGAGACCACTTTAGGCATAAAGTGTGGATTAGTAGTGAGGACTACCTTGTCATGATGGAATCTTGTATAAGGAGGATTAGCCACCAAGGCTTGCAGCTCACTGATGCGGCGAGCTGAGGTGACTGCAATGAGAAAAGTAACCTTCCAGGAAAGAAATTTCAAGGAGGTAGTGGCTAAGGGTTCAAAGGGTGGCTTCATAAGCTGGCCAAGAACCAAATTCAAGTCCCATGCCACTGGAGGTGGTCTAATGGGAGGCTTAGTTAAAAGAAGGCCTCTCATGAATCTTGCAATAAGAGTTTGAGAGGAAATAGGGTGTTCATTGAGAGGCTTAAGGGATGCTGCAATAGCACTCAAATGGACTCTTACTGAATTTGTTTTAAGGCCTGCATGGGATAAATACAGCAAATACTCCAGTAAAGAATTTAGAGGTATTGCAAGGGGGTTAAGACCCTTCTGTACACACCAAATGGTAAACCTTTCCATTTAAAAGCATAGGAACTTCTAGTGGAAGGCTTTCTGGAAGCATGAAGGATATTCTTCACCTGCTGAGAAAGATGCAAATCTTGAAGGTCTAGGCCTTCAGCAACCAGGCTCTGAGATGAAGAGACTGGGGATTTGGGTGCCACAACGTTCCCTCCTCCTGGGACAGGAGGTCTGGAGCAGATCCCAAGTCCAGGGAGGGAGCTTGAGAGAGATGCAGAATTAGAGGGTACCACACCTGGCGTGGCCAATGTGGTGCTATGAGGATCATAGACCCCTTGTGTCTCTGAAGTTTGAACAGTGTCTTGGGAATTAGGGGAATGGGTGGAAAGGCATAGAGGAAGTCTTGCCCCCAATGAACGAGGAAGGCATCCCTGGCCTGAACTCCCTGACACGGAATCCTGGAACAGAACTGGGGAAGTTTGGCATTCCACGGACTTGCAAACAGGTCTATGTCCGGGGTTCCCCAAATTCGGAAGATCCTGGCTATCTGGTCCCCATGGAGGGACCATTCGCGTGGAAGCAGAACTCGACTGAGTCTGTCTGCCCAAGAGTTTTGAACCCCTGGAAGATACACTGCCACGAAATGAATTTGATGCTCTCTGGCGAAGGCCCACAATCTCAAAGCTTCGTTGCAAAGCGACAGAGAACCAGTCCCGCCCTGCTTGTTCACGTAGTACATGGCTACTTGGTTGTCCGTGTGGATGAGGACTGTCTTGTAGCTGAGCAGGGTGTGGAAGACTCAGAGCCAAAAGAATTGCTCTGAGCTCCAAGAGGTTGATATGTAGAGATGTTTCTTGTGGAGACCAGATGCCCTGGGTGGAGAGATCTTGTAGATGAGCTCCCCAACCCCTTGGAGAGGCATCTGTTGTAAGGGTTGCTTAGGGTAGCGACTGTTGAAAGGGGGACCCCAGCAACAAATTTTGAGTGGACTTCCACCACTGGAGAGACCAGAAGAGGCGACTGGAGGTTGCTATTTTGTCTGACAGGCAACCTGATGCCTGGGTCCATTGGGTGGACAGAGTCCACTGAGCTGCCCTCATGTGAAGGCGAGCGTAAGAAACCACATGCACAGTGGATGCCATGTGGCCTAACAGTTGTAACATTTGTCGAGCAGTTAAATGGGACTTTAACTGAATTTGTGAGCTAACTGCACCAAGCGTAGGCAACGGGCCTGGGGAAGATAGGCCCTTGCAGTTGTGGTATCCAGCAAGGCCCCTATGAACTCTAGTGACTGAGTAGGGGTGAGATGGGATTTTGGGATGTTTATTACAAGTCCCAGATACTGAAGAACACGCCTTGTGCAGGCTAGGGAAATCTGGGCCTCTGACTGGGACGGAGCTCGGATGAGCCAGTCGTCCAGATATGGGAATACAAATATTCCTAGAGTGCGTAGAAATGCAGCTACTACTGCCATACATTTTGTGAACACTCTTGGAGCAGAGGCCAGACCGAAAGGAAGCACTCTGTATTGGTAGTGCTTTCCTTGGTAAAGGAACCGAAGGAACCTTCTGTGTGTTGGATGGATGAGGATATGGGTGTACGCATCCTTGAGATCTAGAGAACAAAGCCAATCCTGACTCTGAAGGTATGGAAGGAAAGCACCGAGAGAAATCATCTTGAATTTCTCCTTGCATAGAAACTTGTTCAATTCTCTGAGATCTAATATGGGTCTGTAGCCCCCTGTTTTCTTTGGGATAAGAAAATAGGGGGAGTAGAACCCTGAGCCCTGTTGAAGAAGGGGTACTTCTTCTATTGCCCTTTGGGCAAGAAGGGTAGCAATCTCCTGACCCAGAAGGTCAAGGAGAGATGTTGGAGAATTGAACTGTCTCACCATGGTGTGAGGAGGAAGGTTGAAGAAATGAAGCTTGTACCCCTCCCTTATGATGGAGAGGGTTCATTGCTCTGCCTTGACTTGTTCCCATCTGGGAGCAAAGTGGGCTAACCTTCCTGGAATGGTGAGAGGCTCTGGTTCTTCTAGAGCCAGAAAGGCTAAGTTCACTAGATGTAAGTCAAAGGCCCTGAGGAGGCTGAGGCTGAGGCTGTTGGGCTGTAGCAGTCCTTGCAGCCTTAGGCTTGGCTTGTTTAGGTTGTTGCTGACGCTTTGCAGCAAAACGACCCGCAGAAGATGCCTGCTGACCATAAAAAGGATAATATTTCCCCTTTTTGGGAAAGAAAGCCTTTTTGAATAACCTTTTTCTAACAGGAGCAGAAGTGGACTTTGAAAGTCTATCTAAGGCAGAATTCTCAGCATCCATCTGAGTGGCCTTTGCTTGCCAATCCTTGCCAAAAAGGTTTTCACCTGTACAAGGAAGATTTCCTAATCCATCCTGGACCCAGGGTTCCAAATCAGAAGCTTGTAACCAAGCAACTCTGTGTGCACCTATGGCAATAGCCGAGGCTCTGCTGGCACACTCAAAAGAGTCAAAGGCTGCACGGCTGGAAAATTTGGAAACATCCTGGGCATGTTTAAGCCAGGTGAGAAACTCTTCCCTTTTATCTTCTGAGATAAAAGGAGATAAAGTTTGCAGATGATCTGTAACTTCCTTTAGAAACATCCCCATATAGAGACTATAGGAGCTGATTCTGGCAACAAGCATATTGGCCTGGAAAATTCTACATTCTCTTCCTGGAGGATTAGATAAGTGTCTTTTTGCACTCTATCTTCTTCACAGCAAACTCCACCACAATTGAGTGGTGAGGAAGCTGAGTCTTATGAAAGCCAGGACAAGGAGGAACACGGTACATGGTGTCCAACCTACGAGAATGAGGTGAGATAGTGAGAGGTGTCTCCCATATGCCCAACATGTGATCATAAAGGATCTCATGAATTGGTAAAGTAGCTGCCTCTTTAGGAGCCTTAGGATATTGTAGAATATCCAATTTCTTGGCTCTAGGCTCTGATTCAGGGGCCACTGAAATGGAGAGGCCCCTGGCCACTTCCCTAATGAAGTCTTGAAAAGACAAGTCTTCTGGAGGAGACATTCTTCTTTTTGGAGAAGAGGGCTCCTGAGGAAGGATTACCGATGCTTCGACAGAAGCCTCTGATTCATCAGAGTCTTCGGAGGAATCGAAGTATCGCCTCTGTCTGGATGCTCCTGCAGAGCCCGATACGCGTACCGAGCGGTATCGACATCGGGAGTGATCGGTACCGATGGGCATCACAGAACAGGGTAACGCTGCAGTCGACACCGAAGCCGATGTCGATGCAATCGGTACCGGCAACGGAACCGGTACCGACAACGGAGTTTGTTGCGGTACCGGAGGCGTCGCAGCTTGTATGAATGCCGTAATGGCATGCTGCATGGTCAGAATATTCTGATCCATCGACGCAACCAATGTCTGGATGGTCGGTACCAGTGGAAACCACCGGTACCCCAGAACATGGCAACAGGTGATCGGTCGAGGCCGAGCCATCGATGTCAACCTGTAACCCCATAGATGAAGCTTTGGAAGCCGGAATTTCCCGCCGGGGTAATTTTGCCGGTGCGGGATCCTCGAGAGCAAGCCCGGAGGCATCTCGATACTTAGAGGGAGATCTACCCTTCGAGGACCGGCTGGACTTATGTTTGGTTACCTGAGATCCATTGGAGGAAGAAGCAGCCCTGGAAGATGTCGATGACACCGAAGCTGCATCAGAGGGAAACAGGGTATTGAGCTTAGCCGCTCGATTCTGTCGACCTCTTTTAGACATCATAGAACAGGACTCACAATCGGTGATGAAGTGGTCAGGACCCAAACATTTTAGACACCACTCATGGGTGTCAGTGATAGAAATAGTACCGCTGCACTTCGTCCACTTTTTAAACCCGGACGCGGGCTTTTCCATGAGGAAAATTTTTCTAGGCCTAAGGCCCAAAAGGAAAAAATGCACAGAAGTGGGAAACGGTAGGTTTTTTTTTTTTTTTTAAGAAAGAAGAAAAGACCGGCGGTACCGGTCCGACGTCGAAGAAGGCAGACGCGCGACCAAAGAAATAAAAGAAAATAAAGAACTTCTTCAGCGGTGACAGGAACATGACCTGCTGGCTCTGCGGAAAAGAAGAACTGGAGAGAGGCGGTTGGGAAAGGCGGGAAGGCAGCGCGCAGGCGCTGTGGGATGCTCCCAAAAGCTTTCTTTCTGGACGGTGGGGAGCGTTCCCGCGCAGGCTCCGTCGGTACCGACAATACCCATATGTGAAGACTCATTCCTGCTTGTTCCTGGAGATTGAAAGATACGTATTGTGCAGGAAAGAGAAGTCCTGGCCTTTGACTCTGTTAGGGCTCGAATGAGCCAGTCCTCTAAGTAGGAGAAGACGAATATCCCTAGAGTGCTGAGAAATGCTGCTACTACAGCCATGCATTTCGTGAACACCCTTGGTGCTGAAGCCAGGCCAACAGGAAGCACCCTGTATTGGTAGTGCTTTCCTTCAAAAAGGAATCAAAGGAACCTTCTTCTGCGAGTTGAATGGATGAGAACATGGGTGTACGCAACCTTGAGATCTAGAGAACAAAGCCAATCCTGACTGAAGGTATGGCAGCAGAGTTCCCAGAGAAATCTTCTTGAATTTCTCCTTGACAAGGAATTTGTTCAATTCTCCGAGGTCAAGATAGGTCTGTATCCCCCTGTTTTCTTTGGGATAAGGAAATAGGGGGAGTAAAACCCTGTACCCTGCTGATGGATGGGTACTTCTTCTATTGCCCCTTGGGCAAGAAGCATAGTGACCACCTGACCTAACAGGTTGATGAGGTCGGAGAATTGAACTGCCTTATTATTGTGGGAGTGGGCATGCTGGAAAAATGAAGCTTGTACCCCTCTTTTATGATGGAGTGTCCAATGCTCTGCTGTTACCTGCCCCCATCTGGGGGCAAAGTGATACAACCTTCCTGGAATGATGGAAGGCTCTGGTCCAACGAGAGCCAGGAAGGCTAAGTTCTGTAGCTGAAAGTCAAAGGCCTTGTGGAGGCTGAGACTGCTGGGACGGCCGAGGCTTAGCAGTCTTTGCTTTCTTTTATTTGGGTGGTTGCTGACCTTTCCTGACAAGCTGACCTGCAGAACGTCCCTGCTGAGAATAAGCAGCATAATATCTTTTCTTCTTAGAAAAGAATGGTTTCTTGAAAGATTTCTTTCTAGCAGGATCAGATGTTGACTTGAATCTATCCAAGGTGGAGTTGTCAGCATCCAACTCATTGGCCTTTTCCTGCCAATCTCTACCAAACAGGTTCTCACCAGTACAAAGGATATTTCCCAATCTGTCTTGTACCCAGAGCTCCAGATCAGATGCCTGGAGACAAGCAATTCTACGTACACCTATGGCAATGGCAGAGGTTCTGCTTATGCACTCAAAGCAGTCAAAAGCTGCACGGTTGACAAATTTAGAAACATCTTGGGCATGTTTGACCAATGTGAGAAAATCCTGTCTGCTATCCTCAGGAAGAATAGGACTCAAAGCCTCTAAATCACCCGTGACCTCCTTCAGGAACATTCCCATGTATAGACTATAGGAACTGATCCTACCAGAGAGCATGGAAGCTTGGAAGACACGACGTCCAAAAGCATCCAGAGTTCTTCATTCACGTCCTGGAGGATTAGAGGCATGACTCTTTGCACTCTTGATCCTTCTCATAGCTGATTCCACTACAATAGAGTGGTGAGGAAGCTGAGTTTTTTGGTAACCAGGACAAGGAGGGACTTGATACAGAGTATCCAGTCTACGAGAATGAGGAGAGGTGGTAAGAGCTGTCTCCCACATTCTTAACATGAGATCATGCAAAATCTCATGGATGGGCAAGGTAGCTGCCTTCTTAGGAGTTTTGGGATATTGTAAAATTTCCAAATCCTTTGCTCTGGGCTCTGTTTCAGGGACCACAATAATGGACAGACCCCGAGCCACCTCCCTGATAAAATCATGAAAGGAAATATCCTCTGGAGGAGACATCCTACGCTTAGGGGAAGAGGGCTCCTCTGGGAGAAGCATTCCTGCATCGACAGAACTGTCAGAATCCTCAGACTCGAAGTACCGTCTGTCCGGATGCTCTTGAAGAGCCCAATATCCGTACCGACCGAAGTTGGTACCGGGAGTAATCGGTACCAGAGTATCGGTACCAGAAAACATCAGATGACTGGGTACCGGCAATGCAGACACTGATGTCGATGCTATCGGTACCGGTACCGATACCCGTTGGATTGTCTGTCACGGTTCCGAGGGCATCGATGCCGCAAGGAGAGCCGCCAGACTGCGCTCAATAGCCAGGACTCTCTGGTCTATCGACGACGCCGATGCCTGGATATCGGTACCGGAGAAGATGGCCGGTACCCCAGAGCATGGCACCAGTAGTTCTGCCGAGGTCGAGGCCTCGAGAACATCCTGGAGCCCCGATAATGCTTTGGAAGCTGAAGCCTCCAGCCAGGGCAATTTTGCCGGTGCAGAATCCTCAAGGGCAACGCCAGAGGCATCTCGATGCTTAGAAGGAGATCTACCCTTTGAGGACTGGCTAGACTTATGTTTAGTTACCTGAGATACACGGGAGGAAGACGAAGTCCTGGAAGATGTCGATGCCACCGAAGCTGCATCAGAGGGAAACAGGATACTGAGCTTCGCAGCTCGGTTCTGTCGACCTCTCTTGGATATCATGGTACAGGCCATACATTCCGAGATGGAATGGTCAGGACCTAAACATTTCAGACACCACTCATGGGTGTCGGTGACAGAGATGGTACAGCCACACTTGGTGAACTTTTTAAACCCCGAGGAGGGTTTCTCCATGATGGAAAAAATCCTGGGCTTAAGGCCCAAGATGGCACGTGCACCTGGAAAAAATGAGAAAAGTACTAAGAAATTATTTTTTTTTTTTAAAGAAAAGAAGGAAAGAAAAACCGGCGGTACCAATAAAGCGTCGAGGAAGGCAGACGCGACCACAAAAAAAGGAGGAAAATTTTCTGCTGTGACAAGAACATGACCTGCTGGCTCCGCGTAAAACGAAGAACTGGAGAGAGGCAGGTGGGAAAGGCGGGAAGGCAGCACGCAGGCGCTGTGGGATGCTCCCAAAAGCTTTCTAATTGGACACTGGGGAGCGTTCCAGCGCAGGCTCCGTCGGTACCGACGATACCCATATGTGATGACTACATTCCTGTTTGTTCCTGGAGATAGTCCTTTACTCTGATAAGTATAGGATATGCAATCTGCAATCCAATTTGACAGAGTTCTTTTGGAAACTGGAAGTCCCAAATGACTAGAGTCAAAAGCCACAAAAAGCTGAGAAGATTTTCTATGTGGCTTAGTTCTTTGGAAATAAAAGGCTAAAGCTCTTTTGCAATCCAATGTGTGAAGATTTCTTTCCGCACTAGAGGCATGAGGCCTAGGGAAGAATATAGGAAGATAAACTGACTGGTTTAAATGAACAGGCTAAACCATCTTTGGCATAAAGTGAGGATGAGCCCTGAGGACTACTTAATCATGGTGGAACCTTGTATAAGGAGGGTCAGCTACTAACGCCTGTAGTTCACTAATGCGTCTTGCAGAAGTGATGGCAATTAGGAAAATTACTTTCCACGAAAGTAAAGCACAGTTACTTACCTGTAACAGGTGATCTCTGGGAACAGCAGGAATAAGTCTTCACATATGGGTACGTCGGTACCGACGGAGCCTGCACGGGAACGCTCCCCAGCTTCCCAAAAAAGGAAAGCTTTTGGGAGCATCCCACAGCGCCTGCGCGCTGCCTTCCCGCCTTTCCTAACCGCCTCTCCTCAGTTCGAGTTTTAAAGCTGAGACAAAGAGAGAGAGAGGAAGGAAAGATAGATAGAGAGATACAACTCCTAGGGGTGGTGGGTGGGTTGTGAAGACTTATTCCTGCTGTTCCCAGAGATCACCTGTTACAGGTAAGTAACTGTGCTATCTCCAGAAACAAGCAGGAATGAGTCTTCACATATGGGGACTCCCCAGCTAAAGATGCCTGGGAGGATCCCCAAGGATATGAGACCCTGGGAAGGGTTATACCTCCTCCTATGGATCTCAGGCATCCATCCAGGGAAGGAGGGCAGGAGTTGATTAAGCATGGAACAGGTGTTTGAGAACAGCCTGACCAAACAAGGCATCCCGGCGGGAGTCCTTGTCCAAGCAGTAATGGGCTATGAAGGTATGAACGGAGGCCCAGGTGGCCGCTCAACAGATCTGGTCGATGGACACAGAATTTAGATGAGCCATAGAGGTGGCCATGGCCCTCACATTATGAGCTGTGACATGGCCTTCCAGAGAAAGGTTCTTACTCTGGTAGGCGAAAGAAATACACTGAGCAATCCAATTGGACAGTGTCCTCTTGGAGACTGGAAGTCCCAAATGAGAGGGATCAAAGGCAAAAAAGAGTTGAGAAGACTTTCTATGTTGCTATGTTCTTTGTAAGTAAAAGGCAAGAGCTCTTTTACAATCCAGGGTATGAAGATTCCTCTCTGCACTTTATGCATGAGGACCTGGAAAAAGGACAGGTAAATACACCTCTTGATTAAGATGAAAAGGTGAAACCACTTTAGGCATAAAGTGTGGATTGGTCCTAAGGACTACCTTGTCATGATGGAACCTTGTATAAGGTGGATTAGCCACTAAGGCCTGCAGTTCACTGATGCAGCGAGCTGAGGTGACTGCAACGAGGAAAATAACCTTCCAGGAAAGAAATTTCAAGGAGGTGGTGGATAAGAGTTCAAAAGGTGGCTTCATAAGCTGACCAAGAACCAGAATTAAGTCCCATGCCACCGGAGGAGACCTAATGGGAGGTATAGTTAAAGTTAGGCCTCTCATGAATCTTGCAATAAGAGGATGAGAGGAAATAGGCTGTCCATTAATAGGCTTAAGGGATGCTGCAATAGCACTCAAATGGACCCTTACTGAATTCGTCTTAAGGCCTGCATTGGAGAGATGCAGGAGATATTCCAATAGAGAATTCAAAGGTAGTGCTAGAGGGTCAAGACCCCTCTCAGCACACCAAATGGAAAACCTTTTCCATTTAAAAGTATAGGAACGTCTAGTAGAAGGTTTTCTGCAAGCATGGAGGATATCCTTCACCTGCTGAGAAAGATTCCAATCTTGAAGGTCTAGGCCTTCAGCAACCAAGCTCTGAGGTGAAAGGACTTGGGGTTTGGGTGCCACAAAGTCCTCTCCTCCTGAGACAGAAGGTCTGGAGCAGCTCCCAAGTCTAGGGAGGGAGCTTGAGAGAGATGTAGAAGTAGAGGGTACCACACTTGGCGTGGCCAGCGTGGCGCTATGAGGATCATAGATCCTTGATCCCTCTGGAGCTTGAACAGAGTTTTGGGAATTAAAGGAATGGGTGGAAAGGCATATAGGAAGTCTTGACCCCAGTGAAGGAGGAAGGCATCCTTGGCCTGAACTCTCTGAAACGGAATTCTGGAACAGAACCGGGGAAGTTTGGCATTCCACGGACTTGCAAAGAGGTCTATGTCCGGGGTTCCCCACTCTTGAAAGATTCTGAGTACTTGGTCCATGTGCAGGGACCATTCGTGTGGAAGCAGAACTCGACTGAGTCTGTCTGCCCAAGAGTTTTGGATTCCCTGGGAGGTATACAGCCAGGAGATGGATTTGATGCTCTCTGGCGAAGGCCCCACAATCTTAAAGCTTCGTTGCAAAGCGACAGAGAGCCAGTTCCTCCTTGCTTGTTTATGTAAAACATGGCTACTTGATTGTCCGTATGAATGAGGACTGTCTTGTAGCTGAGCAGGGTATGGAAGACCTTGAGAGCTAGAAAAACAGCTCGGAGCTCCAAGTGGTTGATATGGAGATAGGTCTCCTGTGGAGACCAAGTGCCTTGAGTGGAGAGGTCTTGCAGATGAGCTCCCAAACCTGTTTGGGAGGCATCTGTTGTGAGGGTTGCCTGGGGCAACAACTGTTGGAAGGGGGACCCCAGCAACAGATTTTGGGTGGACTTCCACCACTGGAGAGACCATAAGAGGCGCCTGGAGGTTGCTATTTTGTCTGACAGAGCCCCTGATGCTTGAGTCCACTGGGTGGACAAAGTCCATTGAGCTGCTCTCATGTGAAGGCGAGCATAGGGGACCACATGCACTATGGATGCCATGTGGCTAGCAGTTGCAGCATCTCCCGGGCAGTTTAAATGGCTCTTTGACTGAATCTGGAAGGCTAACTGCACTAGGCGTAGGCACAAGGGCCTGAGGAAGATAGGCCCTTGCAGTGGTTAGTATCTAACCAGGCCCCTATGAACTCTAGAGACTGAGTAGGGGTGAGTTGGGACTTTGGGATTTACCACAAGTCCCAGATACTGCAGAATGCGCCTTGTGCAGTCCAGGGAAAGTCTGGGCCTCTGACTGGGATGGAGCTCGGATGAGCCAGTCGTCCAGGTATGGGAATACAAATATTCCCAGAGTGCGTAGAAATGCAGCTACTACTGCCATGCATTTGGTGAACACTCTTGGAGCAGAGGCCAGACCGAAAGGAAACACCCTGTATTGGTAATGCTTTCCTTGGAAAAGAAAACGGAGAAAACTTCTGTGAGAAGGATGGAGGAGGACATGTGTGTACGCATCCTTGAGATCTAGAGAACAAAGCCAATCCTGACTCTGAAGGTATGGAAGGAGAGTACCCAGAGAAAGCATCTTGAATTTCTCCTTGTATAGGAATTTGTTCAATTCTCTGCGATCTAATATGGGTCTATAGCCCCCTGTTTTCTTTGGGATGAGAAAATAGGGGGAGTGAAACCCTGACCCTTGTTGAAGAAGAGGTAATTCTTCTATTGCCCCTTGGGCAAGAAGGGTAGCCACCTCCTGACCTAGAAGGTCGAGGAGAGATGTTGGAGAATTGAAGTATCTCACCATGGTGTGAGGAGGAAGGTTTGAGAAATGAAGTCTGTAGCGGGTCCACTGCTCTGTTGTAATTTGCTCCCATCTGGGAGCAAAATGAGCTAACCTTCCTGGAATGGTGAGAGGCTCTGGCTGTTTTAGAGCCAGAAAGGCTACGTTTTCTAGCATCAAGTCAAAAACCCTGAGGAGGTTGGGACTGCTGGGTTGCAGCAGCCCCTGTAGACTTAGGCCTGGTCTGTTTAGGTTGCTGACGCTTAGTAGCAAAGCAACCTGTAGATGATTGTTGGCCAGAAGTAGAAGGGAATCTGCCCTTTATGAAAAAAGACTTCTTGAAAGGTTTTTTCTTGGCAGGATTGGAGGTTGACTTTGAAAGTCTATCCAGGGCAGAATTTTCTGCATCCATTTGAGTGGCCTTTATTTGCCATTCTTTGCCAAACAAGTTTTCACCTGTACAGGGAAGATTTCCTAAGCCATCCTGGACCCAAGGTTCTAAATCAGAAGCTTGGAGCCAAGCAATTCTGCGAGCAGCTATGGCAATGTCCGAAGCTCTGCTGGCACCTTCAAAGGAGTCAAAAGCTGCACGGTTGGAAAACTTTGAAAATGTCTTGAGTATGCTTAAGCCAAATAAGGAATTCTTCCCTTTTATCCTCTGGAAGAAAAGGGAGGAAAGTGTGCAGTTTATCTGCAACTTCTTTTAGAAACATACCCATGTAAAAGACTATAGGAGTTGATTCTGGCAATGAGCATACTGGCTTGGAAGATTTTCCTACCAAAAGCATCCAAGGTCCTGCATTCTCTTCCTGGAGGGGCAGAGGAGTGTCTTTTTGCACTCTTTATCCTTTTCATAGCTGACTGCACCACAATAGAATGGTGATGAAGCTGTGTTTTATGAAAACCAGGACAAGGAGGGACATGGTACATAGTGTCCAATCTTCAAGAATGAGGAGAGATAGTGAGAGGAGTCTCCCATAAGTCAATCATGTGCTCATAAAGAATCTCATGAATTGGCAAGGTGACTGCCTCCTTAGGAGCCTTAGAATAACCTAAAATATCCATTTTTTTAGCTCTAGGCTCTGATTCAGAGGTTACTGAAATAGAAAGTCCTTTAGCCACTTCTCTTATGAAGTCATGAAAGGACAAGTCCTCTGGAGGAAACATTCTTCTTTTTGGAGAAGGCGGCTCTTCAGGAAGGGCTATGGATACTTCAGGAGACTCCTCCGATGTATCAGAATCTTCAGAGGAATCAAAGTATCGCCTGTCAGGGTGTTCTTCTAAAGCTCGATATGCGTATCGACCGGTTCGGTATCGATGAGCATCCCTGGACAGGGAACTGCTGCAGTCGGCATCCTGGTTGATGTCGATGCAGTCGGTACTGGTACCGACACTGGTGCCGGTACCGGAGCAGATACCGACAACGGGGTTTGTTGTGGTATCGGCGGCGTCGCAGCTTGAATGAAGGCCGTGATAGCCTGCTGCATGGATAGAACATTCTGATCCATCGACACCTTGAATGCCTGGAATTCGGTACCGGAAGGTTGCGCCGGTACCCCAGAGCATTCTAACAGGTGATCGGTCGAGGCCGTGCCATCGATGTCAACCTGTAACCCCATAGGAGCAGCTTTGGAAGCCGGAGCTTCCCGCCAGGGTCGTTTTGCCGGTGCGGAATCCTCGAGGGCAAGCCCGGAGGCATCTCGATGCTTGGAAGGAGATCTACCCTTCGAGGACCGGCTGGATTTATGTTTGGTTACCTGAGATCCATGGGAGGAAGTAGAGGCCCTGGGAGGAAGTAGAGGCCCTGGAAGACGTCGATGCCACTGAAGCTGCATCAGAGGGAAACAGCACATGTAGCTTAGCTGCTCGGTTCTGTAAACCTCGTTTAGACATCAAGGAGCAGGA